>JARVGP010000382.1:0-47845 GCA_029876185.1 Mansonella ozzardi | reverse complement strand
CCTGCTCCGGCACCATTGCAAATACCAAATCCGGCAATGCATTTCTGGAATGATTGATTGAACTGTGCTTATTTAGCACCCAATAGTAATTAATAAATGTTTAATTATTCGGAAGAACCAATAAATTATTTTCAACATTAATTTCATTAACTTCCAATAAAATCTTGTAAAATTCCAAAAATCTTACTTAAATTAATCAAAATTAATTAAATCCAAACCTACTGGTATCATGATAATGCGCTAAACAAGTTACAAATTGATTTAAAAATACTGACACAAGAAATATGAGAAAGCAAATAAATGTTTTCAAATATTCCGGCTGATAAATAATCGGATCTTTTATTCCTGTTTCATTTTCCTCTTCAAAATTTCCTAAAAATTATTTCCTTTCTGTTTAACTCTTTAACTTCTTCCTGACCATCAATCGATAATATATATATTATGAAATATGATATACTATGTAAATTAAATTTTAATACATTTTAAGAAAATACATTTTAATTTTTTTGTTCAAATCAATTATAAATGAACGAGAACAAAAATGCTTGCTTTTATCAGATGAAAATTACACTGTCTCAAATTATTTATCAGATCTGAAATTAAATTCAAAATTAAGGAATTAAATTTAAAAAAAAAAAAAATCCGATCACTTCCGGAATCACTGCTATCATCATCACTGAGGGATAAATTCCTAACAAAAGTTGTATTTGTTCCACTCTCTCTTTGCAGTGTTACTTATTCATTCAAATTCCTACAAACGATTTCCAACGACTGAAATTTTATAAATTTGGACAAATAAATGTTAACTTTTGAAATATTTGTTTGAATTTTACTGAAAGAGAAAGTAAAAAATCAATCAATTTCGATTTAAACTAAACAACGATTAATTTATTTTTTAACGGAAAAAAAAAAAACGAGAATTAGAAATTTGAGGGGATTTCTAGAAAATTTTTGCAATTTGAAAGAATTCAAATTGCAAAAATTTTTCACTTAATTTCAATTATTAGTAAATGAATTATTTTTTCTTCCAATTTTCTTATGATCGTAGTCTGAAAGTAAAAAAAAAAGAACAATGCTAATTTGTTAGAGTCACCGATCTTCTTTTAAGCACAATAAAATTGAGCAATGGCCAGTGGACAATTCATTTAAAATTTATATTGCAAAAAGAAGCTATTCATTGCAATAATTTGCATATAATGAAAAAATTAATTAGGAATAAAAATATTGCAGTTTCGGTGAAGTCTGACGATCTAAGAGTACAATGAACCAAGCATCTTATTGATGTAACGTGTGACATCCAGACTAACCCGAATTCATATACTCTAACATTCCATTTCAAATCTAACGAATACTTCATCCAAACAGAGTTGAAGAAATTTTATACTCTATAAGTTGCTCGGATGAAGACGATATTTTTGATTACGATGGTCCAGTAATAACCAATGTTAAAGATACTGAAATAGATTGTTGGAAGGGTGGGAAAAAAGTTACAAGAAAAGTTCTTAAGATGAAGCAGAAAAAAGGGAATGGTGCTGGTGGATTCATTATACAAACTGTTAAAGCAGAATTCTTCTTCAATTTCTTCAATCCTCCACCAATGGAAAATAAGGATGGAATCAATAAGAAAAATTAAATTAAAATTGTCAATCATACGAATTATGGAAACCTTTCATAATGTGGCTCAACTTTTTGTTCTCGAAAGATCATGTGTTCAAGTCCATTTTTTTTAAGATATATAACTAATAATACCATAATATGTAAAGATCGTCTTTTAATTTTAAATTCCTTACAAACAATTCACTCTATATAAAGCTGCTGCTAATTGAGTTATTGTTAGTGTCAGTGTTGTTCTTTTAGCAGTACTACTAGCTGCTACTATCAACAGTAATTCTTGCTTTGATTCGATGCCTAAAAACATTATCGTTAATATCTTCACCTCCTTTGATTTCTTCCTCAATTATTTAATTTGCAATATTGATACTTAAACATTCCCATGTCACTTGACTCCAATAATTGATAATAATTCATACGTCGTTCTGTCGTAAGCCATATTTGGACTGTAATAAAAACTACAACTGGCTGTACATACTAAATCCAATTCGCAACAGTATCGAAAAGTATGTAAGTCACTCTTATAGCAAAAAATTAATCCTTCTCACAACTACCAAAACAGTTTTTCACGATGCTGAGTGCAGTAATTATTTCTTCATCGACCATTACTCTTACTTCGGTGAATTATTTTATTATTTTTAATTTGATTTTTTTTATTGATAAACTAATAAATAATGCAGATGATACTATTTTATTCTGTTAGTTCCTCGTGAAAAAATTTCGCTTCAACTTGATGTTTAGAATTGAAATTCTTCCAGCGACCCAAATGTTAGATAATTTTAATTTTGTTAGATGAATTAGGAAGAGTTGTTCTCTCTGTATTTGCGCTATCTCTTTTTATTGCAACATATTTCTCCATCTAACACTTTTCGCTTCTCTTTTTTTCGTTGTCTTCTTCTTTCGCATCATCATTGAAATAAAACAACGCTAAAAGGTAAAAAAAACGCATAAACAAAATTTACATTAGTATAATTAATGAATTTTTACTTTCACGTTATTTTTCATTGTTGCAATAATTATCATTGTGGCGCAACAAATAACAACAAAAATAGTAATAAATAAAACGAATGTTATTGAAGATGCATTTCCAGTTGGTACTTTTAATTGTACTGTATTGTATTCTAAAAATGGTATCAATAACCATTTGCACTGTGAATCGTTTGAACAATCACAAGATGCCTGTAAGAAAATTATTTGAAATTTTAATTAATCGTTATAAAAATAATACTTCAAAAATTTCCTAAATAACGATCTAAAACTATTATGAATATCAACCAATGACAATATATTATAAAATAAATTCTCAAAATGAAATTGTCAAAATTATATTAACAAGGTTTAACAGGAAAAAATTAATTTTATTGGAAAAATTTTAATATATCAATTATAACTTGGAGTTATTAATTCACATCTTGACTAAATATTTCTTACAGTAATTTATCAGATAAGTGGAATTTTCCATACATCTCAAAAGTAACTGCGGAGCTGTTATTGTAACTGTAGCATCTGAAATTGAAAAATTCATTCAGGAATACTTTTTTAAAAAAATTTAAAGCAAGTACCTTTTTCAATTCAATTTAATTTAATTAACTGATTATCCTTATTGATTGATGAATGAAATAGAACAACACTGCGAGGAGTGATAATATGAGCGATAAAATTTTTTTTATCGAAATAGCTATGTATCTATTTGAATACTTGATAGTTAATTAACAGCTAGAGTTATGATACGTACTTGAATATTTGATAGTTAATTGATCAGTTACTAAACAAGCTATTTTTAAAAAGCAAAAAACAAAAACAAAACCTTCTCCATTGGCAGCGTGATAACGTAAATGTATTGGTAATTCAAAATGCTCGTTGTAAATGAAATTTTTTCTTAATTGTCGTTTTGAACAAATATAAAATGATGTATTTTCCGATTTCTCTTTTGATGCTTCAACATCGAATAATTTCTCTGCATGAATTCGATGTTCTTTCATACTGCAATAATGCTTCTAATTAAACTTTCGCTTTTCTTTTCCATTCTCTCTTATTTACTTACAATTCCTTACTTACAATAATATTAAAGAAGAGTTTTTTTTTGGGACATTGAAAACATCGTCTAGAATTCTTACTGAGTCGTAGTATTATAGCACTTGGAATTACAAGTACAATATTTGTTGTATTTCGAAAAAAAAAGTATAGCAAAAGTTGTTTGCAACATTTTACTTGTGCAAAGTTACTCAAAATCATTGTATCGCTAACTTTTAGCATAGAAATGCTAAGTGTTAGATAATTTTCATCAAATATAACCAAGTTAGAATCTCCTAGAGGTTTTAAGAAAATTTAGAACACTGTGTAAGCGACTCTGCAATTCATCAAATATAATCAAGTTAGAATCTTCAAGTAGAATATTGTATAAACAACTAATGCAATATTAAACTAAAGATTACTGAAAAAATTGTTAGTACTGAAACATTTAACAATTTCTTAGTTCGAAGATAATAACCTCATGGATAGTTTCAAAAATCTCAAATATCGGGTCAACCCGCGGTGGGTGAGGAACAAGCCCCTACAAACTCATCATGGCCTTAAAACTAAAATAATTTCAAAGTAGTCGATGATACTATACTTTGTCATACCTATATCCTTCTTATCCTTTTCATTTCATTACTTGCAAATAAGGTAAATCTCTAAATCAATAAATATACATACCTGTCAAGATTGATATATGCACCAGCAGGAATGACAAATTTATAAGCAATTAAACAATCCATAAATCGATTTGAACTGCCAATATTGATATTCAATGTTAGACATCGATGAATACCACTGCCGTGCTCATTCAAATCCTGTTTTCCTTGAAAACTACGTAAAGAGTAATACAGTAAAGCAAAACCATTGGCTGATAGTAGGCATCAACATATAAAATTTCAGAATTTATAGCGGAAATTTCGAAAAACAAAATTTGAGAAGAACAATTTATAGAAAATATCCTAGCATTTAGAGAGAAATAGAGAAATAAATTAATTGGAACAAATGTGTTAATAAGAATTGCCTTATATCTGGATTAATTAATATATCATTATAATTTAATAGAAACTAATAATATATTCCTCACATAATTAATGACATCCAAAAATACAATTCTTTAAATTAGCAATTGCAAAACCTTTTCTTGACTAAATGACCATTTCTGGACAATACAAAAATAAATTCTATTAGCATTAAAAATAAAATTTTATTCAAAATTTTCAATGTATGAAAACTTATATGTAACAAGTTTTTCTTCTTTTTGCTCACCCCACAGTAGTGATAATGACCAATGGACGAAATTTTTGTCATTAATTGTCATAGCCTATAATTGTTACAGCCTACATCACAACTATGAATCATTATTCTAAATTAACTTTTAACGATGTATGATAGTGATTTCTTGCATTATCATTAGTATTACTTAGAGATATATTTGTTTAAAAGCCAACCACATTTATTTCACTTAAAAAAGTGAAGTCATATTTGATATGAGATTTTAAAGTTGAACATTTACTTTTGAAATTGCTTTAAAAAAAAAATGTTTCAAAAATACGACAATTTTCTCTTCGATCATTCGTTCGCTTATCAAACATTAAATTCAACAAGAAAAAGAATTTTTATTCATGGATAATAAACTATCTCTTAACTCTTTGCTCATCCACGCTTCAAAATGTTAGTGATTTTAAACAAACTCTTCTACCATTAAATATTTCTCATTCTCAATAATTAATTTATAAACTATTTCGTCAAAATGTTTCACTAATATCTCAAAGTAATACTAATGATAATATGAAAAATTACTATCATTCATCGTTAAAAAGCTATCAGAATTAATATTAGCCTATAATGTTTGTTTCGCCGTTTTATCTTTGAAATGAAAAAAGAAAAACGATTTTTTAATTTGTTGATTAAAACCAAGCGATTAATGTCAAATTATTTCTATTTGTTTCACATTCAAATTGTTTATTTGATTTACTGACATTCGAGATCTTTGTTTACAAAGAACAGAATTGCTCATATGCTGCAATTATTGAATTTAATTTAAATTGTTGAAATTTTTGTCTCTTATGAATATAACTCAATTCCATTCGTTCAAATCATTGATAAAAGAAATAGAATAAGTCGCGGTTTAATTTCAACGTTTTACATTTAATTATTGCTATTTCTGTGGTTTATCAGCAAGGTATATTGAATAATTTAATTATTATTATTTTAGTGCATCAGTACTAATAACTATTTTATAAAGAAGCAGGAGAAGGGAAAAAGCATACAGTTCGAAAGATTGACGATATTAATTAATTTGTAATATTTGGCAAATATATCAATTAATTGACGACATTAATTAATTTGTAAATACAATTCATTGTACTATGATACTGTTACATTAAATGTAACTGATCTGTTTACTTCAGGCTTAACATTTCACAATGCTATTAGTTTGAATTTTAGTTCCCAGAGAAAATCAAGAATTTAAATTCTATAACTTGAATTACTAATCGAGGATCGGAATCAAATAATACACTGATAAATGCAGCATAAATATTAATAAAGAAGCGAAAATATGGTAAGATGAAAAGCAAAGAAGTTTTTATTATTGATATTAAAAATGAAAAATTTAATTTTAAAATTTAAATTGTCCAATCCATTTCTGGAACGCAATTCGCTGAAACCTGAGTTTAAAATTAGAAAATGTTATTGAATTTGTTTCTTTCTTTTTCTATAAGACATCTATTCATATTTCGTTACTTATTTGTTCCTTCTTTATTTCAAACTATTTTTATCTTATTTCGATAATACACGTATCAATTCAAAGTATTATCATTTCATTACACAAAAATTTTAATCATCAATGGTCATCGAGTTAGAAGAATCATCATGATTAATAATCAACAAGTTTGAGGAATCATGATGATTAACAATCAACAAGCTGGAAGAATCATGATGACCATCAAATTAGAAGAATCGTGATGACCATTGGTCATTAAGTCAAAAGAATAATGACGGTCACTGACCTCATCTAATTAGAAGAATCATTGCAGTATCGATCATCAAGTTAGAAGAATAATGATTATGATAATGATTATCCAATTAAAGGAATCATGATAATTATTGATCATCGAAATCAAAATGATCAAGATGACATCGATTACTGAGTTAAACCGTGATAATTATCCAGTTAAAAGGGATCATGTTAATCATTGATTATCGAATTGAAAATATCACAATGATATATCATCGGTCACTGAACTAGAATTATAGCAAAAACATCAAATATCCAGAGCAGATATTCCAGTAGCTATCTTTACTGCTAGAGATACTGCATTGATAAATGATTGTCAACAGCGTTCATGTTTAATCTTTTCATTGGTGCTATTTTATTGCTCAAGTTTTAAATTTTTCTAAAATTTTTTGAGAAATTCTCATTGGCAAAAGAATTTTGCATTCAATCAAAATATCTGTGAACATGGAATTTCAAATGTTGCATTTTTGAAATTGAAAAAAACTTTTTGAATTTTTTTTAAAATAAGCAGATAAATGAAAAATTACTTTCATTAAACTGAACTTTTGCTTAAATTGATGGAAATATCCGGGAATTAAAATAACTACCGATATTTCCAGCAAATGTTTACGGTGACCATCTAATCCATCCAGATCGATTTGATCCTTTATTCGATCGCGATTTTACATCCGGATTACTGTATTCGAAAAAAAAAGCATGAACCATGCAATAGTTTGCTTTAAAAATTTCAGTTTTGAAATTATTTTTATTACTTGAAATTAACAAAAAAAAAAGCCATTTAACAAAAAAACCATTTAAAGTCCATTTAACTCAGGATACTACTGATCGGGATTATATTTTCCGGATTACTGTATTCGAGAGAAGAATGGGACATGTGATATTTTGCGGTTATTGTTTTGGCCAATGTTCGATATTTTTGTTTTTGATATTTGGATGAGTAAGGAAGCTAAGATTTGAATCTCTTTGGGGAATATGATTATTGTGAAATGATAGAGTTAGTTAACCTATTTTAGATTAACAGTAAAGTTATAAATCTATGGAAGAATGGCAATGGAACAAACATTAGGATCATTAGGAGCAAAACTTTCGACAGAGTTGTCAAAAGTGGATGAAGAATTGGAACGAATCGAAAGAGAACTGTGTTCGTTAAGAAAACAGAAACGTACGTTGTTGGAAAAGAAAGCACAGGTTATTCTTATTGCATACTGCTAAATTAGTATTTTAATGTTAGTCCTGAAATACTCTATGCATTCTATATTAAAATAGTATTCACGTAAACAGAACCAACATTGTGATAATTTATTTTTTTCTAGAAAATTTGTAGTAAATTTAAAATTCTCTACATTCTAGACATAGTTTCAGAGAATTGAATTTTTTTTTTTTAGGATCATTAGGAGTAACTTTTGATTCAGTAATGATTCTTACAGATTGAAAAGCGTATAATTGAACGAAGTGTTGGAAATGAAAGTTCAGTTAAAATTTGGGATTCTGATAACTTTCAATGGATGAATGAATGTCGTCGTGTACTGCATGATATTTTTAAACTAAATGATTTTCGTCCTCTCCAAAGGTTTCTTTTAAATCATATATTTTATATGTCAAATATTAATAGTAAGAATTCATTTGACTTCCAAAAAAACTTGCTAGATCTGTAGCAGAAGTTTTGCATTTTAGAGTTTATAAGTTGTCCCATTAATTAATCTTTGTGCATAGTTGTTTTCTTATAGAGCTGTTATCAATGCGGTATTGTCAAAGGAAGATTGTTTAGTGGTAATGAGCACTGGAAGTGGGAAAAGTCTTTGTTATCAGTTACCTGCTGCTCTTATGAAAGGTTAACTATTTAGAGGTTTTTATTTAAATTACATTCAAATAATGCATTTTATTAAGCAATATTTAAATCTTATTCAGGAACTTATTGAATTATCTTTTTTTATTTTATAGGTATTGTATTGGTTGTATCACCTCTGATAGCTCTCATTGAAGATCAGTTGCATCAACTGAAAAAATTAGGCATTGATGCAGCGACGCTTAATCAGTTCACCACGAAAGAGGAGGTAATAAATCAATTTATGTTGTTAAATTTTTGCAAGGATGCTTTCATTTATGTCTGACAAAAAAATATATCAAATTCACTCACTGGTACGATGGGTATATTGGGATTTGAAATGATCTTTTTTTTTTTCATTTATAGAATTAAGAGTCAAATTTTATACTGTTTGCTTATAAGCTTACAAGTACTGTGTGAATATGTTATTGGAAATTGGTCTTGAACTATTCGAGAACTTAAAATCGTTCATTATTATTTATTTCCTCTTAAAATTAGAATTATAGAAATGTTTTGATCATGCATTGGAAAAGTAATTTTTAGATGATCGTAGTGAAACTGGCATAGTTGCGACCACTGAGATTTTCAGTATATCTTTAATGAATATTCAAGTACTTAAATATCCAAGTTTTGAAGTCCTTAATACATCTTTAATGATTAGCTAAGTAGTGGTTTTTCCTACAGGAAAAGATTGTTTAATTGTTGAAATACAAAATTCATTATTTTATTTTGTATAGCTTACAATTTTTTTTTACATCTTGAATAGTCTTTTATATTATTGAATTAGGGATTTTCTAGAATCTTCGAGAAATCATAATGTATTTGATAACGACAACCCATTCACAAATTGTTCAGCATTTCTCATTTAGAAAAGCATTCTCGATGCTGCCTATTTACTTTTATTTATTCTCTTGGTTAGACACCAGTATTAAGCGATAGAAAGAAAGTGAAGCAAAACTTTTAGATCTCAAAGCACGAGAAATTTTATTTTCTACAGAGAATTTTATTTCTTTTCCATGAACAATAACCTAGCCTGATAAAATGAGAAAAAAAGAAAGAGAAAGAAAAGCGTATGTAAATTTTTTCTGCATATGTAAATTTTTGTTTATCTGCTCTAAACGATCATTTTGTGCATCTTTTCACTGAATTTGTTATTTGGGATTTGCTGTTGTAATGACGGACATTTTCTTTTCTTATGAAGTAGCTATATTTTGAAAACTCATGATTTAGTTATAGATAAGTCGAGTGCAAACAGCACTTACTGATCCAAAGGCTACGCTACGCCTACTTTATGTCACTCCGGAAAAATTGGCAAAAAGTAAACGGATTATGAATCGTTTGGAAAAATGTAACGAAATGAAGCGATTAAAGGTTAGTTGTTAAAAGTAACGAATTTAGTTTCATTTTTAAAATTTTGTTCAGTTTTTTACTTTTGAAATGAAGTATCTGTTTTGATCTATTTATGCTTATTTCAACGATCTAGGAATTGATTCTTGGTCATGTTGTTTATGAAGATTTGAATCAATTAATCAGATAGCGTAATTACTGTGGGAAATTTTTTTTCGTATCTCTGCTAATACGTTTCATTACAGCGTGTTTTTAGAATAAAATATATTTATGATATCAGAGAAGTTTATTTGTTTGGTTTCAAAACTTTAAACCTACCTGCTTCATAGATTTCAGTTGATTGCAGTTGATGAAGTGCACTGCTGTTCGCAATGGGGGCATGATTTTCGGCCAGATTATAAGTTCCTTAATGTTTTGAAGCGTCAATTTCAAGCTGTGCCATTGATTGGGCTCACTGCTACTGCTACTGCTGATGTTATTGATGATGTGAAGAACATACTGGGGATTCCAGGTTTTTTATTTGAATTTATAACAAATTTTGATTGAATTTTGTGATTTACAAGGATCTGACAATTGTTTTAAAAAGGCTTGATTTTTCGGCGAATTTCAACTTTCTGCATTATTGCTTTTTATTTTAATTAATAATTTGTTTAAACTTGTTTTATGATAACTGAAAATATTGTATCTTCATTTTTATTATATTAATTGAATCTATTTGTAGCTGCTATGGTGTTCCGCGCTGGCTTCAATCGGCCAAATTTACATTACAGTGTTTGTCAGAAGCCATCTTCAGATGTTGAATTCGTGGATATTCTGGTAGAATTAATTAAAACTCGATTTGCAGAATTGAGTGGAATTATTTATTGCTTTACGCGTAAAGAATGTGAGGAACTTACAAAATCATTACGGTAACTCTTTTACCTTTTAGGTCTCAGTATTCAGAAGTATGCTTTTTTGCTCTGAATAGTTTTCATTTATAATTTTACTATGAAGCGGAAAACGAAGAGAAGGATGCTTTTGAAATTACTGTATAAAAAATGTTTAATGGAAAGGCTAAATGTGACATCGAGCACTTTCTACTAATCTAGTTATCATTTGTTTTCCATGTAATTATTTTTTCTTAGAATCATTCTCTGCAATTCGTTCATTTGGATAAATTACATGATAATTTATTGGTTTAAAATGCTAACTGCCACGCACTATTTGATATTCATGCTGATTTATTTGCAGAGCAAAAGGTGTAAAAGCATCACACTATCATGCTTTTCTGGATGCTGATAAGAGGAACATTACTCATGAAAAGTGGCTCAATGGAGGAATTGATGTCATTGTAGCTACAGTAGCTTTTGGTTTGTCATTTTTTAGTAATTATGCATTAAAATTCTGTACTTATTTTTGTATTAGTCATATATTTTTTTAATAGTCTTTTTTTTGGGGTCAAAAAAAAGAATTTCAGGTATGGGGATTGATAAACCTGATGTTCGTTATGTTATACATCATTCTTTACCCAAGTCGCTGGAGAATTATTATCAGGTATTTATTTATTTTTGATTTTAGAGGTGACTGGATTGTCAGTCTTACTGATTCTCAGGTTTTTAGTTTAATAGTGATGTGACTCTTCTGTTTAATAAGAATGACATGTTTTATGATGCTATTAAGTTTCGCTATGTGTTTCGTTATGCTCGATTTGAATTATAATTTGATGCATGCATTTTTGATCGGATTTTAATTAAATAGTAAAGGTAGAGTTAATTATTTTTCAAGTTAATGAACTAGTCTTTATTTTCCTTAGGTGTTTTTTTCTCATAGACTAGTTTTTTATTTTTTTTCTCAAGTACTATTTAGAAAATAATTTCTGGAGAAAAAAATAAATAAAATCTTTATTTTGTTCTACTTTTATGGTTGTGTATTATTCGACTTTACTTAAATTTATGCGTGTTATAATTTTTCCATCTTTGGATTTTAATCCATTCTTAAGGAAAGTGGACGTGTTGGACGAGATGGTAATGAAGCATATTGTATCTTGTTTTATCGTTTAAATGATCTTTTTCGGCAAAGTACAATGGTTTGTACGGAAAAGACTGGTGTACAGAATTTATATTCAATGCTGTCTTACTGTATTCAAGTATAATTTATTTTGCTTAGTTTATTTAATCGAATGTGGGTTGTGTGTTTTTTTTTCTAAATTTCTCGCCATCTGATCGTCGAATTTGGTTTTAGCTGTGTATGTAGTTAAAGTATAGAATAATAAGAAATAGTTAGAATAGTTAAACTGCAAATAATCAGACTGTAAATCATTATGACGGAGTTTTTCTCTAGTTTTTTTAAGAAAATTCTCTGTTATGTACATATATAAAATACAAGAAAATATTTTAAAGAATTTTGAAAACAAAAACGACTATGTCTTAGTTAATCGTTTCATTTCAAAACATTACTGGGAAAGTTAGAAATCATTTGCTTATTAAATTTTACCTATTGATAAGTCAAAATAATTCCGCAATTTGTATTTTTAAAGTTTTTTTCAGACATCAGAATGTCGACGGTCAGTTATAGCGGAGCATTTTAATATGGAGTGGGATTCATCTTTATGTTCCAAAATGTGTGATATATGTTCTCAAGCTAATGATGTTGAATGTATGGAAGTGGCTAGTTATTGGCGATCGATGCTAGATATTTTAAAAAATGTAAACCTAATGTGCTTCCAGGAAAACATAGTACATAGAGTGAGAGCAATAAGTTAAACAAGCTATGACAATTAGGATAGCAATAATTTATGGGATATTAGTCTAGTGTAAGCGAATTTAAAAAGAAGAGCTATTTATGAATCAGAAGCAAATTGCTCATTTTCCGCTGTTTCATTCTTTTCCCAGTGGTTTTTTTTTTCAAATTTTACCTTTTTTTTTTACTATTAAGATTCAAAAAAGTGATAGCAGTCGAATAACGGGCATGAAGCTGGTAGAGTTAACTTGCAAGAAAGTTAGCTCCGTAAGTCGAGAATTGGTCGAACTTTTAGTTGCAAAACTGATTCTCGATGGATATCTGAAAGTAAGGATTTCATATATTTTATTTTGTAAGTGAAATTTCGCATCGAGAAATTCGCACTGTTTATGTGCTATAGAATTTAAAAATAATTTTTATTGTAAGATGAACTATTTGGTAAGCGTAAATTTAAGAAATAGAAATAGGAATATTAAGGAAATCTGAGCGGTTTTATCAGTATCAATGCTTACAAATATAATTTGAATTCTGGACAGCATGTATTTGCTAAAGAAATAAAGTAAGAGTAATTTCATGAAGTATTGGAGCAAACTATCGCAAATGCTAACAATTTTGTTTTTTTTGGAAATTCTTTAAGATTTCTCTCCAGTAGCGAGTAAATGATGGAAATAGTATAGCTGAAAAGAACAGTTGGACTAATTAGCTGTGATGAAAATAGATATGTTAATGATATATACGATGTATGGGATGCTAACGAAAAAAACAAATCTACTTATATATATAAAAAAAGAGTTAGATAAATTTGTAAAATTGAAGGAAAATTGAGTTGTTCAAAATAAATACCGAAACGAGCAATTGTTGATTTGTTTTTTCTCTGCTTTTTTTTTCATTGTAATATCTTAAATTTTTTTTTTTTAAATTTTAAAATTTATCAATTTTCAGGAAGAGTTTCATTTTACACCATATTCAATCATTAGCTATGTTGTACCAGGTGAAAAGAGTATAGAAATGGCGAAGAAATCGGATTGTCAAATTACCTTTTCTATTCCTTCAGAATTAATTTGTAATAGTAAAAAAACGAAAACATTTTCACGCAAAAGACCTTTACTTATTGATGATGATGATGATGATATTGTCGTTATTCAAACATAAATTCAAATTTCAAACTATTCTAAAGTTATTCAAGCTGCTTATCTAGGTTTAGAATCGTATATTTTCTGTTTTATTTTTGCATGTTCCCTTTTCATCTGTACAGAAATATGTTAGATTTATTCAAATGTTTAATACCTGTTTAATACTGTTGTTTGTGAATAAATAAATTTGTTAAATTGCAAATTTTATTAATTTTTTTCTCTAAGGATAAATGCATCCATGCAATGTCATTATATGCTTTGAAATTTTTCAAAGTAATAAAATAGCTACAATAATAAATTCATTTAAATTTAAATTATCGTGTAACTAGGTTGATTAATTTTGATTTAAATTCTGAAGTTACAGGAATGAAGATAAGTGAGAGAGAGAGAAAGATATGAAGAGTAGTTTTTAGGAATGGTGACCTTGAGTGGTTTTTTTTTTTTTTTTTTTGTAATTGGACGACTCGTTAAAATAATTGGTTTGTGCAAGAGTTCGATTTGATGAGATAGTTTAGACGCTCAGGGAGTGCTGAAATTAGAGTAGTTTTGCTAAATTAATAGCATGATGGACTTTCCTGCTGATCAGTTTTATTGTAATCTTTTGAAAAAAATGAAAAGGTGTTTTTGCAGACAGTTGTAGAGATTAAACGAAATTACGATATCAGCATGCTTTATACTCATGCTATCGTTGTTCGTATACCAGATACGATAAAGATGGAAAAGAAAACAAAGATTGATATATCATTAGCTGGAAAACAACAGGAAGAACTTTGCGAAACACTTAGAGAGGTATATATATTGTGTTGTTATGTTAAGGCTTATTCAAGGTCTGTACTTTTATAAAGCTTTTATTTCTAATTTAATAATTTGATTATTTATTTAAAATGATATTTTGCTGAATTGCTTCCAATAGAGATTATTTTTTTTTTTTTTTGTGTAATATGAATTTCCGATTTGTAGACGAAATTTCTTTTTCAGGCTGGTGTTGATATCATTGAACTTTCAGCTGAGAAATATTGCACACAGCAAAGTTTGTACGCTGGTGATGCTGCTATTTGTATCAATGGTACTGCTTTGATTACTCGTCCAAAAAAAAGTGGAAGTCGCTTACGTGAGGTTAAATTCTTTTTGCATATGTTTCTGTGTGAAATATATGACTTTATGAGGAACTTTATGAGCTGATGAGGAGCCAAATGGTGCCAAGTGAAAATAAAAGATTAGATTGATCCTTAATGACAAAAAAGAGTTGACTTGATTTATAATGTGTCAGGAATTCGATTATGTTATGGATATTAAACGAGTTATTGGTTTGCAGATCAACAACTTACTTAATCAACTTGCCTGGCAAGTAGTTGAAACACCGCAAGTTTCGGAACATAACAAAGATATTATACTCGAGAGCAGTGATGTGTTATATACTGGTAAAGAGATATTTGTTGGTATACGAAAGAATGGTACGAACATGGAAGGAGCATTGGTATTCCTATACATTTTTATTATTTCAAGAGTAATTAATTAATATCATTTGTGTACAATGGGTATTATTTATGGTTTTCATTATGAAAAAAATTTTTCAGTAATCATTGTTTAGTTTTTAGGTTGTTGCACGAACATTTTCTGATTTAGCTGTAGTACCAATTACAGTTCCTGGAAGTCAGCCTCTAAGATATTATGTTTCACTCGTTTTTCCTGATGTCCTTGCAGTAAGCAGTTCCAAAGAAGCGAAACAAGTCATTCAAGTATTTCTTCATCAAATTATTTTATTCTTTAAGTTATACGTAAGGCGATTTAATGTAAATTTATAATTTATTCAGTTCAACAATTTTCAATTCAAAAATAGTAAATTTTTCATTACTAGCAGCTCATTTTTCACTTCATTGATCAAATCATGCATCTCATATATCTCATTTAATTAAAAGAAAGAATTAAAACAATTATTTTTTAAATTCATTTTTAGCGGATGGAGCGTGAAGCAACCTTCCGTTACAAAACTCTTACACTGAAGCATGATGAAGCTGTGAATTGTTTAAATGTTAATGGTTGCGTTATTTACCAACAAGATACGTCAGAAACGGTATTTCTTGTAATTCTTGTTTTTTTTTGCTAGTTATAAATTCTCAAAAAAAGCACTAAGGCATCAGAAAAAAGATCACTTGGAAATTTTTATTACTAAAAATCAGTTATTATAATTGCCATTGGAAATTTTTAATATAAACTACATTATAGCATATTTTTTTCTTTGTCACATATATTATTCAGCATGTATAATTGAATAGCAATTTATAAAATGGAAGATGTTGAAAGATTGCAGAGTGATGGTTGCTAATTTCTCAAATTCATCATCGTTTTAAATCTCAATTAATATTCGGCAATCACCTGTTACGATAAATTATACATACGCTGACATAGTTTATTTCCACTCATTCTTAAATTCAAAGAAATGTTTTTTTCAGAGATTTCAAACTCTTCATGAATCGATCCAAATGGCTGGAATAATTGCGAGTGAGCTAACAAAAATTGGTACCCCAATTTCACGTTTTGTTTTACTTACTACGAAAATGAAAACTTTGAAATCTCTCTGGTAATTTATTTTGGATATTGTAAATTTTAAGGTATAGATAGTATCATGTAAATTTTGTCTCTCTTCGACTAACTCTTCATTTTATCTTGTACCTATTGTACTTACTATTGTACTTATAGTGCTGAAGTTAAAACTACTTCTATGGGATTGTAGACATTTTTGCAAGATGTCTTTCATTTACCCGGACATAGTATTTACTGAACATATAGCATTGCTGAATAGTAATTAGGTAAACCACTTTTATTAGGATTATAGATTCATGAAGGTGTGTTTCATTTATCCGGACATAGCATTTACTGAACTGAATAATAATTAGACAGGTAGAGATAAACCGTTTGACCTTTTTTTTTTGATCTCCTCCTTCTTGGGATTTTCTTTTTTCTTACACAAAATACGAAGGGCTTCTTTGGTCTTTTAATTGTAGTTAGGTTTTTTCTTCTTTTTTTTTTTTCATCAAAATAATCAAATATATTATTGCTGTTAAAGCAACTTTTTTTTTGCCAAATGTATGATAGTCTATCTACACACTACCTAATCAGTGTAATTGTTCCCGTTACCAAAACGACTAAAACCTGCAATTTCATACGGACTTATTTTGTGCCACTGTCTTATATATATATTTCACTACGCATTCATTTTTACATTCTAGAATGCGTAATGGCATTCATTGTTACATCCTGGAATGTATAATTGTTTCTCGAGGAGATGATATAGAGCAGCAGTGAAACGATGTGGCAAATGAGAAGATATTCATGTTTTCTTTACGAAAGAAAAAAAAAAATGATTGATATTTTTGCCATAATGGTAATAGTTTTCTCATTTTTCATATTGAAGTCATTATTTTTCCGGGGAATGATCATTAAAATTGTACAACTTAATGAAACGGGGAGTTCCTTTCTTTTTTTCCTTTTTTGTCTGAATGAATAAATTATTCATTCCTTTGAAAATGTATGACTGATTGAAGAAGATGAAAGGGATTTTTAAAGCAAAAAAAGGATTTTAAATAGAAAAAATATTTGACAGTTATGACAGCTAGTTAGAGAAATATTAAATGCAGCAATTACAAAAATCATGCACAGATGTAAATATAAGATAAGAAGTATCCTAAAATAGCGTGACGAAAGCTGCTGATGCAATAAATACCAGATGGTTTAACAAAAAAGGATCAAAAATCACAGTTGCAAATTTAACTTCAAGAAGTATTTAGAAAAATAAATTCAGAAAAAAGAAACGAAGTACATAATAGTAATGAATTTATGATGTATGGAAGAAATAACTCCACATCACTCTTAGAAATTTCATCCTTAGAATTCTAATACTATAAAATCATTTCACTGGTTGTGGTTTTTTTTCTTCTTTGAAAGCAAAAAACTTGCCAAAGAATAACAGAACGAATCACTGTCATCTCCATTAACCATTTCAGCTACTACCAATAGATCCAGTCGTTTAAATAATGAGTTCATCATTGAACAGAAGTTTTGAGTTTTTCAAAAAAATAACTACTAATCAGATTCAACAGTTGGGGTGAAAATGCAGCTCTTTAGCATAATTCAAGTTCTTCAAATTTGAAGAACTTTTTTCAAGTGCATATCATATAAGTTTAAGAATTTGAAAAAACATTGTAATTTTGGAATAATTGGCATATCAAAGAAAAATGACTCAAAGCTGAGTAAGAAAGAAACCAGCAGAAGATATGTAAACATACTACTATTGCCAAAAAAAAAAAAGACAGAAGGAGAGTATTACATAAGGGTAATAAGAGTTTAAAATTAGAAAAAATAATCCATTGTATACCATTCACCAATAATTATTAAAACTAATTAAGTTCATCAATTAAGATACAATAGTTTCTGGATGATGAGATAAAACTAATACCTCTTAAACTGCGCAAAAGTTTTTCAGCATAAATTTCTAACCTTATATCGCCTTTACTCACTTTTCCTCATTCATGCCTTCTATTTCATCCAGAAACTAACATTACATTCAGACCGAGAATACCAAGACAAAAAACATAAATACTGCTCCACGTTCCTTTAACAAACTGAACATACCTAGAATCTCGGGCGTTATCGCCCGCGATTATTTCACTATTTCTCCACCTAACCCTCATAGCTCATAAAAAAGATTTTAGCAGTCTAAAAGAAATTAAAGAGAAATTTTGATATTGTTTCATTTGGGAATTTTCAGTCAACAATTCGCTTATATGAAAAGGAAATTTCTAAAACATTTATATGAAAAGGAAATTTCTAAAACTTTTTTTCGATCAAAAGGACAGAAACATATGTGTGAGTGTCAAATTATCTAAAAAAAAAGAAAAAAAAAGATGAAATGAAATAAATAGAAAATTGCTGAATACGAAAAAAAGATTGAGATCAATTTTCGGATACATATCAAATTAGGCAATGGATGGATTTCCAAATGATGCTGGTGTCTGCTGTTGATTAACATTAGCATTCCATGCCGGATCTGTAGCACCTGTCATTGATGATAAATTTGCTTTTTTGCCCAATGCCAAGAAACCATAAAGTGTACCGGATGCAAAGATCATTCCACTACCAAGTACTGTATTTAGCTCAGTGCACAATAGTATTGGTAATACGCCCATGCTGGAAAAAAATTTTAATTTTATGTGCTCCTGAAATAATATATCATAATATTTATTTATAAATCTGAATGTTTCTTCCGAAAAAATTACTCTTAATAAATGGTAATCTTGAAGAAATCTAAAACGAACTATATTAATTAATGATAATTAATTTGTGGAAATGTACTAAAAAATTACATGCAATAAAGAGCTGCTTTTTGCCAGTACTTTCGTGATTCCGAAAACATTGCAATTTTTTCAATGAAATCGATAAACATACAACAAAACGGAGCCTCTAATGCGACTATTAGTACACCAAATGCTCTGCAATTCATAATTAACAAATTACAAAAATTAGTAACAGGAATAATTACCTCTTTCAAAAATGACATTAAGATTTAATTAGAATGACATTTCCTTAAGCTATCTATCACTTATGAATTTCATTTTCAAATAAGTTTCGGGAAATAATTTATAATCAAACAATAATCCTTAAAAAGCTTAATAAAATGAATATATGGTCTTAATTAATAAAATCTTATAGCTCATAATAAAATTTATTAATTAACTCCCGCTAATTAACATGAAATTGAAACTGCGTAATCAATAATAATAATAACTAACAACTGTAGTAAAACAGCAATGATACATGTTGCAGAGAATGAGATTAAGCCAAGTATAGCAAAGAAAATGGCCACAAATCCACCAAATACTCCAAGTCCTTTGGCCAGGAAACGTATCCACCATGGAAATGCCGCATTTGGATCATGCTCTTGCTGCATTTGCGTTTGCATTCCAGATGTTGCTGCTCCCATTTATATTTATTGAAATTAACTTTTGTTTATAAATCTGTAAACTTAAATTATTATGCTTTATAGCTGCAAACTCAAAATTATTATGCCAATATACAATTACTCTATTATACATGACAAAAAAAAATTTGCATAAATATGAAAAAATCAGATCTGCAAATCTGAAAAGTGTCTAATTAACCTGCCAAATGAAAGGTGTCTAACTTCACCCCAATTATTTCAAACTTTTAAAAATAAACCGTACAGAAAAAATAGTATTATCTGTCCTAATTAACTTCCCGAATAAAAGGTGCCTTACTTCGCCCTAATTATTTTAGATTTCTAAAAATAAATCATTACGTATATTCATATCAAAATGAAACTTTCTATTACAATGTTAAAAGATTAAAGTGATAATGATGAAGTAGCTCTCTCTCTTGATAATATCTCGCGAGTATAATGATAAAAATTTTGCACACCATACACGATTTGATTTCTCGGTTTTCATTTTTCGATCAATATTTGTCAAAAAAAAAGTCCTACCAATCAAATCAATCAATCAATAGTTTCATTAAATTCAAAAAGTATAACTGATTTCTTTATAACATCCAAATTATATCGCAGTAATTAATTATCATATTTTACTCATCATCATATAACTTACAGAAATAATAATATTTACAACAATAAAAAAAAAAAAAAAAACATATTGCTAGTAAACTGAATGAATAAAATCCCTTTTTCTATACCACAATATTAAAATTTGAAACAAAATTTGAAAAAAAAAATTGAAATATTTGAAATATATTTAGAGAATAATTTTATCCAAGTATATAAATACATTCCATTCTAGAATCCAAAAAAAATATTTGTATAAATATTTGTATGTATTAATACATATTGGAAATATAAGGCAAAAATTAAAACAATAAAAGAAAAAATGAAATACGAGAACATGAACACAGAAGAAGAAATATATAATGTAATAAAACTACATTAGGCTAAAACTAGGATTAAGTCGCAGGAATACGGCAGACTAGAAGGGAAATCATTTAGCTGAATAAAAAAGAATATAGAAGTATTAAGTCTCTATTAATTTCATACGAAAAATGTTAAATGCACTTTTGAAAATTAAACAATTATAGATTTTGGAAAAAAAGTTTGCAAATTCCAAATTGAAAATGCAAACTTTCCAAACATCGTATGGAAATTTGAATTTCAATTTTCTCGTTGCAGTAAATAAGATTTAAAGTATTCCTGCACAAGACAACGATATTTAAAGAAAAAAACAAAATAAACAAACATTAGCTATTAAAATGAAAATTCTAAAATAACCCGATGAATAATGAAAATACTTATGTAATGAAAATGATGAATTTTAAACTCGAAATTATTATTATCCATTAATTTGACAATTTAATTACAATTTTATCTCTTTTTTTAATATTTATTCTATCTTTTCTCAACGACCACTAATCATTAAAAGTACATAACAATTATTATTAGCCATCGAAAATTCTCAATGATTCTTTGCTTATCTTTTTCATTTTTTTTTTTACTAATAATAATGAAATTTTAATATTTATCAGAAAAGAAATTTTCATTGTACACAATAATATTCATCCTTCAAATACCATTCATAGTTAGCTAATACTGTAAAACTATAGTTAATATTTAATACTGTAGTTCAAGTAATGACTCGCGAATTTGAAAAATTCTTAATTAATTTATAGCTAAATCAATGAATAACATAAAGAAGTTGTAAAGATAGTGTAGCAAATTGGCATAATCTGCAAATAACTGAAATGATCAAGAAGTACACTTAAAGTTCACACTGGTACCGAAGATTAGAGCAAGTTTTAATAAATTCAAGTTTTTTCTTATCTCAAACTAACTGAAATGTCCATCTAAGTGAAGTTATAATGCCATTCCATTTATTTAAGACATTCGGAGCACAACAAAGAAAGCAAAACATAATAGTAACAGAGGAAACAAATTTTACATCCAAAATAATCGAATCTTATATTCAAAATAATTTTCACCGTGTGTAAAATAATTGAAAAAATTCGATATATTTTAAACCTGAGAAACAAATCCATAAAAACGCTACCGTTGTACGGTAAAATTATGAGCAAGAGAATAGATCGCTGGCCAGAGAGCTGGTTCATTTGTTAGCGAGTATTGCTCGGAAACATTCGAAAGAACAGTCGTAGCATTGCTCGCATCATCATCAGCACCATTACTACGTCGGGCTACGGTATTTCTAGAGCAATAAAATAAAATTAAGCATGTCAGACGCGCAGCAGTACTTACCATCCTAAGCTCAGCAATAAACGAGAGAAAATGACAAGGATTGAAACAGATAATTTAAGTCAAATTTGCATCAAGCAATAATTTGCCTGCTTACTGTCAAGTTGTTGAAGACTAAGGTAAAGACTGGGTAAGATAAGTGGACTTGCTAGCATAATGGAAACTTTTCTTAATCTCAATTCACTTTCTCTAACCGGAAATAAAGTTTTCCTCATTTTCAAATCATCTGTAATACTAAAAATTCATTTATTTCAGAAAAATATCATAAATCTCACGTTTGCGTGTTATAAATGAGAGGTATCAAGTGTTTCGAAGCATCCATACTTTTTTCCGATGGATTATGACGCGCTGGTCTTAAGCAAAGCTAAAAAAATTTTAACTTGATATAATTAATGATAAATCAACGAAAAAAAAAGTTTTACTTTATGATCTGCATATCTTGTTGTCCAGTAAAGCAGCAAGAAGAATCAAACTGCATTTTAAAAAATGAATGTCTTTCAAGCACCTAACAAACTATTCAATTCAAGGATACTTACTAAAATTAGGACGCTAATATTCGTCTGGTCAATAACAATACCAGGTGAAATGCGTGCTCGTGGTACTGATCCCTCTTGGCTCCACATCACTAGCTGTATTGATGGACACCAAGGAGTATCCTCCGTCCAATTCTATTTGAGGAGAAACAATCACTTTTTTTAAATACAACAGTATGAAATAGAATCATTTCAAAAATATTATTGCACAAAAGTATGTTTTTTCACAAACGTTTTTTTGCTAAGTACTATATGTTATCATGAATTCCCCGTCCATGTGATAAATCTGGAAAAATCTCGTATCCTAAAGGCATATTTAATCGTACTGACGTTAATGGAAGAAATATATAACTTTAAATCCTCCGTCCCATAAATAGCTCGTAGTGATGCCAAAAATTATACTGGATAAAAAAACTTTCGAAATGTTTGTTATTCTCACTAACAAATATATGATAACTTACCATTTGCACATTCATTATACGAGTAATAGCCGAGAATGCACCTGGTGCAGCAAGCCTACAAGCATTAGCGAATGCAACTACAGCAATTTCATTACCCAATCGAGCAACAAATCTTACAAAGTAAAGCTCCGCCGCACGGATATCACTTTCAGCCGGAATATCTTCACCGTCTAAAGGGTCAAAATTTGAATTATCACATAGTTATTAATACCAACAAAATTGCAGCTTTTTTTTTAGAAAAAAAAAAACATGTAAAAAATTTTTTGAAAATCTGAACTCTACTGAGAAAATTATAATAAGGACAGGAAATGAAAGAATGAGTCATCTTCCTATCTCTACGTTAATTCACTCATCCCACTTCCATAAGAATTCTAACTTTTTTACAAAACTTCTTTCTTCACTAATGAAAAAAATGAATTAGTTGAAGAAAACTTGCCGAAATCCAACTTCATTTTCAAGCTCATCGTCTCTTCGTCTAGGTAGATATTCATATTGACCAAGAACGGTTCATGCTTTAGGTTCGGTGGTGCAGCACCTAATACGGATAATCGAACACTTTCTGGAGTTGCAATTAATTGTCGAAACTGAATCACCGGGTGTGCACCTGATCCACGATGCTCTCGACGATATCCTTCTAATGCTGGACCCAATTTCGATAAGTATGCTAATGCAAACAAATACTGATCGAGAGGACAACTTCCTGTAACATCCGTTAATCAGTACCAAAAAGAGATCTAAAACATCAAACACAAATGTAGCACCTAGTAAATCGGAAATATTAAATACCAGTATAACAGGAATTAAGAATGCTGAAAACTCACCAGAATCATCAACGGATGTCATAGTATTCAATGAGTCATGGTCCAACAAAATTGGGGTTTTCGAGCGATTGTCTGATGAATATCGCAAAGAACCAAAGCTATCTAAAGGTGGAACCGATAACGACATATGTGACATTGGTGAGGACACAATTCGCGATGCCGGAGAGCGAACCATCTAAAGGTAAAGATACATGATTATTTAAATAAATTCAAAAACAATAAGGGTAGAAAAACTAATTATTTCAGAAAAAGTCACCTAGAATATTTTTGCTATTTTCCTGCTTTCTACTATATTTACTGCATCTATAAATTCTACTTATTAAACAACAAACAGTATAAATTACCTGGTGAGATGGTAGCGATCCAGGCCCAGAACTGGTAGCTGTCCAGCCAAATGCACTAGGTGATTTTTCTTCATTTGTACTTCGCAATTCCGGACTAAAAAAGGAATAGGATATATATATATATATATTGAAAATAAAGTAATAATATTGAACACTCTGTTCGTCTCTTTTTCTATAAACTCAAGAAAAAGAGAAAATGTTTTTAATCACAATAACCACTTACCTTAAAAAATTACTACAAAACTGACGCAAACGGTATGCACAATTTGAACCTAGCGAGCAATCACGTAAGCCAATTCGAGAATTACTCAATAAAAAGAATTCCAAATGTACATGGCCATAAATTAAACGGATTCTGTATTCATCTACTATTGATATTGTAAGCTGAAAAAGAATTTGTGAAGTTATTGCAAAAATCTGATCAGTTGTGAATTAATAAATATGAATAAACCATTTCGGCAGAAGATTATTCTATGCTAGCATAAGCAATCTGAGATGCGATGAATTCTAAATCTTGTAAAAACAACAGTCAATCACATTAGACGTTTAAATCGTTCAACTAAATATGATCTATACAAATGATTTATTTCGGAAAGTTCGAAGTTCTCGTCAATACTTCCACTCATTCTCCATTATCTGATCTTTCTTGATATAGAAGAAATGACTCCACCACTCTTAAAAATCTTATCTTTGGGATTCTAATACTGAAACTTTTTTTTCATTGGTCTGAACGCAAGAAATGGTAAAATCTAGTAATGCAACATGCTTGAGCACACTTTTAACTTTTAATTAATAATATCATCAATTCGCATACTTGCAAACTCAATGCTAATGCAGCGTCATAACCCATCATCTGACAAAATGCACGCAATGACTGAAGTCGGATTCGAGTGAATGAATGAAGTGCTGTAAGCGGAGCAACAGAATCAATTAAATATTGCACAAGACCGATCAGAGAACGCTGTTTGTTGAATCGTTCTTGAAGGCGAGGAGCCAACAGTACATGCGGATTCCACAAGCTATAATTATTTTTTGGACAATAAACTCTCCTAATTTATAACTTGACTTTTTAAATTTACAGAAATAATAATCACTTGATATAGTAGTTATAATCACTGAGTATATAACTATATAACCTATAAGCATATAAGTATTAAGTATAAAAGTATAAGCATTAAGTAGTGAACCAAATTTTTGGCACGTCCTACAAGACAATAAGTGAATACAATGATGAGAATTTAATGTGTCCATTACTGTTCTACTGTTTATATAAGTATATCAAGGATATAACCACTTGATACAGTACTTTTTAAAAAATCGCAGAGAAGTTGTTTACATATAACGACTCGTTTACTAAAGTAAATATTAAAAATGAAAAGTAAGATCATTAAATCTAATTCTTCCACTCTTACTCCATGCAAATGAAAAGAAAAGTTTTATTTCATAAGCAAAAAATTCTGCTCAGTAATTTTCTTTTGTAAATGACTACAGATCAATATTAACACAGATGACTAATATGACTGGTGGAAAGAATAAGAAAATGAACTGAAAAAAAAAAAAAAAAACCACACAGCTTTTTGCAAAAACCATACGTTTCAGAATTGCTGAGATCAGTTACCGCCGTTCCACGAGTTGGTCCAATTCCAAATGTAAGATAAAAATATTGCTTATTATTTGAAGCTTTTTGCGTCCGCCACGAAAGCATCATTAACATATTACGATTTGAACCGTACGCCAACACAAACTTATGATACGTAAATGCCACAATCTATATGAGAAAATTACAAGCCACGACATTTTTTAATTTTAAAAATTATATATTTTAAACTAATTTAAAAAAATCCAACGGGCCATTCAGACTCTTCAATGCAGGAGCTAAATGATCCCAGTCTATGCTATATTATTTCATGTTTTCAGGATTCCGATTATCAATAACCAGAAAGTTAGAATAAAAAATTAAGTTAGGATTCTCTGAAAAGTATAAATTCATATCACCGTGTACTTAAAATAAGATTAAATCTAAATTACACTAAATTACATTAAATCTAAATCCTACTTACATTACAGTATTTATTATAGTGATTATAATAAGCAGCTGCAAACTCCTTCACCGGATCAAACATATGCGCAAAAACGATTAAACGATCAATCATATGGTTCGAAACACTTTCCGATGTATTTGGTGATGAAACTCCTCCACTGCCATGAATTTCCATAACCGTCGTTTTCGACTAAACAGTTGATTAGTCCAAAAGAAATCGTTTATTTAAATATAAATTAATGAGAGTACAGCTGGATGGTATAGCTGCCAATTAAACGTGTTCATTGAGGTATAAACTCAGATAATACTTCTTTCAAGCAAAATATTTTCAGTGCAGAAAGAATTAAGCAAACCTTAGTGGAATCATAATCAATACGCATAATAGGCTCATAGAAATCAGCAACCAACGGTGTATTAATCAGAGTGCATTCAAATGGCCAAATAACTCGAGTTCTTGTATCCAGTCGAAGGCAACAGTTGATTACAGATGAAAAGAAATCATCGGATCCTGTGGGTACGGCTTCAGAAAAGCTGGAGAAAAGAAAAAGCTTAACACTCATAATTTAGCGACACTAAAATTAAAGAGGATATCTAGAAAAATAGCAAAAAAAGAATACTTACTCTGTTATATGCAAAATTAGACCTCCAACTGTCGGTTCTACAGTAAGGGGTTTATACTTAACATTACGGCGATCTAGTTCTTTACAAATCCTCATGAATGCTAATCGATCATCCAAAGTTGCTACGGCTGAGGTTAACAATCTTCTGTCACCTAACCAGCGGCGACGCTAAAACAATTTAAAAAGTTGATATGGTTAAAGAAAAAATTCTCGAATTGAATCAAGTTGAATTTTTTAAAATTGAATCAAGATCATTTGTCCCGGCAATACCTTCGCAGGTGGTTCCAAATCATCATCATTTTTTGCGCTCGAGAAACTTGATTCAGGTAGCGTTGTCAACAACTGAGAAGGATGCAATCGCACCATATTTAACTTCCGCTCAACGTTTGACAACAAATACATATCAATGTTTACGCCAGTTTGCTCGCTTGGAGTAAATGAAACTATCTAAAAGATATTCAAAGTAAGATGTTATACAAGAAATATTCAAAGTCTTCCAAAATTAAACGTATTAGCATGCATAGTCATGAGACTTTTTCATAATATCCACAAATATACCTCTTTGTGTTGCGATTATAAATGACTCGAAAGATAAGTTAATCCTAAGTAAATTAAAAAGTCAGATATACAACTTCACATATTATACCTGAACAACAAAAAGCTTACGAGATAATATACTTCTTCTTTAATAAACTGAAGACATATCCGGTCAGGCGGTAATTTCGGCAAACTTGACAATCGAGTGCAAAACACATTTTCTGGAACAATTCGGACTGGGAGAGATGCAACTGCTTTGCGATACCGTTCCAGCATTAATAAAATCCTGTAAAAAAATAAATTCTCAGTTCTCAATATTTATCAGTTTAGTAGGAAAATGAACAAATTCTAAAATCCCGAACCCGTTATGCAAAATGATTACAGCTAATATAAATGGCACAAAATACCTTAGCCTATCCATTTTATCTGTGATTGTTTGCAAAGGAACGCGATCGTCAATAAGTTTTTCCAACTCTCGAAGTTCTGGACATGGTCCTAAAATCTGGAGACAATCCAAAAATGAAAATTTGGGATTTCCTCCCTATTTATTTGTTCAAACGCTTAAAGCAAACAAAATTCATTTTTGGTTAACAACAGAAGGTATCTTAGAACAAACTCAAAAGTCTACCTAATGCTCGCACAACTGCAATTACATTCCCAGAAAAATCATTTATTGATAAAACGAGCATTTCATCAGCATGTGACTCGGCTCCCAATAATGGATAAGTGAGCGTGGGAGCAGCTCTACCCGTAAGTGAAACAATAACTGGTGGTTTCAGCAAGCCAAGCCTCTCACGGATACGTAAAAGTCGTTCACGGCAACGCATACCAACTGTTTCGGATAACAAACGATTAATTGATAATCTTCTAAAAAGAATGCATGTTCGAAAAATTCGTTTTTGAGCGATGCTGAAGTTAAAATCACACTCAAAAATTCACATGTAAATAATAAAATACAAAATATATAAGTCTTATAAATAAATGAAGAATCATCGTATTTCTCATGGCATAATTGCTGGCTTCAAAGTAATGCTAAATTACATAGAAACCATCGGAACTTACCCGCTGCGATTATCTATGTACGGCAAATTTTTGCCTGGTGGAAAATGTCGTACACGTAAACCACTATTTCCATTTTCTTTATCAATAAATATTTTAATCCTATATTGAGAAGTGTACCTGAAAACTTTGGAAGAGTTAAAATGAACTACAGAAACTGTTCAATGAAATGAAAATAATAGTGCATGGCAAACAATAAATCAGCGAAATAATAAGTAAAGCGTTTTAATGAATAACTTCCCTCCAACTACATGCCAGACTGCAATCACCGAAAGAATGTAGAAAACTCAACAAACTGCGGATTACAAAACAAAAGCAAGTACCTATTATGTGTTTTTTTCAACCAATAAGCCATCGAAAGAATCCCGATATTCCGATCATATCGTTCGATGACTGCATACTGGCACATGTCGCCACTGAACACTTGGGTTGCTTGACAAAACAACACATCTAATTGCAACATTTGAGCAAATGAATGAAGTAAATTATATACTTCTTCAAGTGGCTAAAAAAAAAGCTTATATTAATTAAGGTTAACAGTTAATTCAAGTCTCTTAAATCTTAAATGAATAAGGTCAAAGAACTACTACAATTGAACACAGTAAGATTCCGCAAAAAATTCCATCATTTCGAAGCCTTCATGCTTAAGGTATTTTTAATTTTGTCATGCAAAGTCAGTGAGGTTTTTCTGGCTGCAAAGATTCAGAAATATTAGTCCGTTGTGGAAATACATACAAGGATTATATAAGCTAAGAATTTGATCATAAGAATTAAAAAAAAAAATTAATAACCATGCGTCAGAAATGAATAATGATGGTGACGCTAAATTTATTCCTTTAAATTTGCGATAGCACTAACCTCTACGCTTTTATCCATCCTCAACTGCAAAACATTATGAAGCATATTAACTTGTAATGGATGGACCAATTTAGTTCCAAAGCCAATTTCATAATCTTCTACCAGCATTTTGATGTTCAACAAAGTCCATTTTGTAGTTGGCCGCTCACCTAACAATGTTAATGACACTTCAAATTCTCCATTAACAGTCATCGTTACCTGGAAAATTTCTCACAAGACCTTTTAGAAAAGTTTTTGCTCGCACAGCTGAGTTTGTTTTCAAAAATCTGATACCATCTGCCACAAAAAGATTCTGATTGTAAGGCAATTTCACAGACAGTTAACTTCTTGAACTTATATATCTATTCAGAGCAAATCGCAAAAATTTACTATTCCATTTCTGATCACAGTTCTCGAAATGCAGGGCGAAAGTTTTGTTGCATAACTCGAGAGACGAT
The DNA here is from genome assembly GCA_029876185.1 of Mansonella ozzardi. NCBI lineage: Eukaryota > Metazoa > Nematoda > Chromadorea > Rhabditida > Onchocercidae > Mansonella > Mansonella ozzardi. The sequence continues at coordinate 18,196 of JARVGP010000382.1, read as the reverse complement.
ACTGTATGACCTGATTGAGTCGAGCTAAGACACATGCTTCTTCCCGTGGGGTTATTGGCGGATCGGGAATGAAGCGGTTCTGCAAATGGATTCACATAAGTTTCTGAAGACATAATCTTGAACTACATAAAATTAGGAAAAATTATACTTCTCTGTTATTTAAAAGAACATATCACAAAACAAAATAAATATAATCAAAACCAATTTCATCTCTCCCGCAAAAAATCAAAAAACATCCTGCTAGAGCTCCTGAATGTATCTGGAACAATTTATTACCTTAATACACAACGGAAGTCGTGGATATGATCCAATCGTAAGAACATCAACAGCTAAAGCCACTTGAAATACCGGTAACCTGAATAAAAAAACCATCAGCATTCACATTAGTTATTCTGATGAGCCCAACATTAATTTCACGAAATGTTCCAATTTTTGGAAATTCTTGTTTTCACACCTTTTTTTTTCATTTGAATATACCATTTTACTTATATATTCATATTTTCGTGCGCTTGCCAAAATGAATTTTGAGGAAATACTTTCATTACAAAGCTCAAAATATGGGAAAATAAAACACCCTAATACAATAAATATGTTTTCTTTGCATCATAATTTAGCAATAGAGCACTAGTTTTCAAACTTATGCTTTTGATTTAACCTCGCAAAGACAAGTTCCTCTCGTGCCAACTGTACCAAACGATCAGCCGTATCCACGAAATATTGTGACTGCTGATCCAGGAAATAACAAATCGACTGGAAAACATGAATAATATTTAAAAAGAATTTTCATAGGAAATTTGTATTATACGCATCATCAATTATAAAACAATACTTACAGCACATGATTCGAATTTCTTCGATGATTTGACCCATTTTACTACTGCGAGAAGTTTTATAAAAAGTACACGCGTTGAATGTGCAAATTGTACAATACTAATTTTTCTGTCCGAATCGAGCTTTTTCGGCAATCTGAAATTCAAAAATTTGTAACAACAGTTTACTTTTTTCTCGCATCCTCAAAAAAAATTTACTTAGTCTAACTAGAAAAAAAAATTTCTTTTTTTTCTGAGAAACAAAACGAAACGAATAATACAAAAAGGCATTGTGTGCAGCTTGCATAGATACGCATTTCTGGCTAACCTCTTACATAGCATTTCGCTCATTTCAATAAATATTATGATAACCTTCGACCGCTCCGTTATACTGCCTAATATGATATTTAAACTGAATAAGAAATTAATATCAAGTGAACTAAAAATTAATCTTAAATAACTAAATTAATATAAATTAACTCCAATAACTTAAACTAATCAAATTACTTGTAGCGCAAGAAAAATTCGACAACTTACAACTCGGAAAGAACGGTAAGTTCATGAAAAATTTGCTGTACGGCAAATTCAATTAGATGCCCTAATGGAATCACCGGTGGGCCACATTTTTCCGGCACAGTTGGCAACATCGGTTTCATGTATTCTTCATCATCCATTTCGTCTTTTCAGCCTCTAATTCCGCTGTACTATAATGGTTTCTTTGATTATGTATGACCAAATCCAAATATTTTGCAATTTTTTTTTTTTAACATGAAAGATTTTGTTTGTAACATTTCTTCAGGATAAAGAAAAAAAAAAGAGGTAAAGGTAGCATCATACTAGTTATAAGGAATGTTTTTCAGATGACTAAATTAAAAATTTTTGGAAATTTTTGGCATTTTGTTTTTGAAATAGACTACTCTTAATGAATTTTTTGAACTCTAATTTTTTTTCGCTTCGAATAAAATTTATTTTTATACTTTCCAAATAGAACTTCTGGATTGTTCGACTAAATACAGAAGTGATTAAAATGTTGCGATCGAAAAATGCGCTAAAAAGAAAGTATACTTTCACCTTGATATGATCTAATGAAGAAAATAAGGAAATGTTTCTTTGTATTTTTTCTACTGAATATTAACTTGTAAAATCAATTCATACTGTTTGCCTTTCTAGCCATTAGATTAATACCTGGAATGGTGACAGTAAAGTGAAAGTTTCTCAATCTTTGATACACCTCAACATTTTTCCATTGAAATCAGAACAGGATATCCCGTCGCAATGCATGAGAAATCACTGTAACAGGATATAATCAAAATATGAGCATGCCAAAGTTGGTTTTGTAACATAACGTAGAAATGAGTCAATAAAAGGATTTATTGACACGAGATGATGGTCCAAATCAGTTAAAGCTTTTTTCAAGCGATTCAATAGCAAGTAAAAAATTCTAACAGTTTTGTACTGTATAACTGAAAATTCAATTATCAATCCAGAAAAATCACTAGCTTCCAAACATTAGCAGCATTATGTGATATTAGTTCCCAGAAATTAGCAGTGATTGATGAAAACGTAGTAAAATCCAACTAATACTATGATGCAATGTTTTCGCTTCTTTCTTATTTCAAAGTTTTCTTCAACTAATCGATACATTTCATAAGCGATCATAGAATGAGCAGAATGCTGTAAAAGTTATTTTCTCGAAATTTTTCTATTTGCATTACAAGCCAAGTTAAATTTTGATGGCAAACCTGGCCGACAAGACAAGTTAGATTTTGACGGGCAAACCTGGCTGACAAGACAAGTTAGATTTTGACGGGCAAATCTGGCTGAACAATCCAAGTTAGATTTTGACGGGCAAACCTGGCTGACAATCCAAGTTAAATTTTGATAGCAGACCTGGTACTTTACACAACTCAAATAGTAGGCAATTTAGAAAGGAAATATCATGAACATTGTTCAAAAGTAATTTGAAATCAATTGTTGATGATGTTACATTGTGTGCCAATTTTTTCTGTGTCAATTTTACTACTGATAGGGCAATCAAAATCCATATTGAGATAAAGAGACAAATTCAGGAATTGTAAAATGATGGATGTGAATTGACCATCCAGACTCACCCCTTTTTTTCCAGGAATTATATAAAACATGGGAAAAGTATGGGAAAGCAGGAGAGCACCACAGACATACCAGAAGAAACACATAGATTCGGCAGTTAGCCAATGATATAGGGCTGCAGCAGCAGTGAAAATCATCTAGGTGTAAACTTAAATAGCCAAAAATCAACAAATTATTTTCAAGAAAGGTTCGTTTCTCAATATTCTCCCCTTATTCCTTACTGTTTTCTTTTTATTTTCTATTCATTTTATCACATATTTTACTACGTAGAGAAGATAAGGAAGAAAAAGATTGTTCGAAAAGAAAAAGAAAAAATTATGCTTTTTCAAATATAATTTTACTCATAAAATATTCAGCACCTGTACTATATCTCTTCCTTTTTTACTAATATTAATTCTTTTCTTTCCCCTCTCTTTTATTAATTATATCAGTTATCTAATTTGTTACAATATCTGCATTCGAGAGCAACTTGTGCTCAAACCTATTAAAAATATTGCAGCACTATAGCTAAAATTAGAGAATTTTGAAAAAAGCTGGAGTGCAAAGATGCGAGAGGTTGCGTAGCAGAGTATATAAAGTGAGCTGAACGAGTGGCACGATTCAGTTTTACAGCAGTGGTGTGTGAGCAATTTACATGGGTTCTGCGTGACGTGGTCGTGACGGATTTAGCGTGTGTGCTATTGAAATGGGATTTGCCAGGATGATTTGTTGATGATGTACTATTGATTTGTCTTATTTTTAATTCTCTTCAAATATTATATTCTTTTTGTTTTTTTTTTTCCACTAACACTTTTTATTTCAAATATAAATTATAGTAGGCAAATTCCAGTGAAAAATTCTTGTCAGATTTGCACCTTATTATTATTTATGTTATTGTTGAATTATTTCTTGTGATTTCGTAGAAATTGAGTGAAAAGAAAAGAGAATTAGGAAGGAGGAGAGAGAGAGAGAAAGAGAGAGAGAGAGCATCGGTAGAAATAAAGTTAAAGAAGTTCCTTTTCTTTCTTTTAGTGTGGTGATCGTGGAAAAAGAAGAAAAGGAAGAATAAATACGGTGTTGGTAAGAATAATTTAGTTGTGATAGCTAATTAGGAGGAGGAGGACGAGAGTGGGCAAGACGAGAAAAAAAAAAAGAAGCGAAAGATTGGAACGGTGATCTTTGTGGGGATGTAAAGTGTGGAAGGATGACAATTGTTGTTTTCCTCATCGATTCCAGTGCCTCGATGGCTCAGAAAACTTATCAGGGTACCGCGATGCTGGATGTAGCACGGTCTATTGTTGAATTGATTCTTAAGGTAATTCCCTCCCTGTTGTTTTCCCTATCTTTCACAAATTATTGCAGCATTGAGAGTATTTTTTGTGCATTTTTTTTTTACAACAAAATGAATTTGATTCAAGCGAAGTGATTGGCTATTTTACAATTCCTAAAAAAGTTCTAAATTCTTTTGGGAACTGTTTTTAGTATTAAAAAAAAAACTATATTTTTTTTCAAATTTTACATACAATACAAACAGTTGAAATATTTGTAAAACTTTTTTTTTTTTTTTTGTTTTTTTGTTGCCTGTCCCTTGCTGTTTGTTTTTTTTTTAAAGTGAAGAGAATATAACCATTGCAGCAACGGGTACGTGATGCAAGTGCGCGTGGTGATCGATATATGCTGATGTCGTTCGAAGATTTTCCTATGAATGTAAAGGTTCGTAAAAGACTGAGCTAACAATGCTGGAAATACAAATTCACAAGTGGGACAGCAATTTTCTGGATTGAAGCTGAGAGTGCTGGGCGGGAGAAAAGGTTTCAAAAAAAAATTGTGCAGAAAGTGGGAAAAAGACTAATGAGAAGCGCCAAAAGACATCATCAAGAATGGCGCACAATTCGTGCATTCTAAATGAAAAATTAAAAAAAAAAAGAAAAAAAAACAGTTATGCAAAAGTTGAAATTCTCATATTTTGAGGACTAATCGCAAAAACAAAATTATAAATAAAGCTAAGCCTGAGCTGCTGCAGCTGCTATTAAGAATTTTCGGCGCAATGTTTGTCAGTTTTGAGCTCGTCCAAAGAGTTCAGTGAAAAGCTGCCTGCTTCGGGGTGAAAAGTAACTCCTAATCATGAGCGCATGGAGCGATGGATCTCGCTTAAGGAAGAATGTTCTAGATTGTCGTGAAGCTGAATCCACGTGGCTGGAGGCAGCTCCACAATTCATGAAAATAGTAGTTCGACCTGTGCAGTCAAAATTTCAAGAAATCAAAATTCAACTAAATTAGAAATTGAAGAAAATTTTTTTTCAAATTTTTGGAACATAATAACAATAAAGTTTAAAATAGTATTATGGGATTGTGTATACCCATCCTTGTTGATGTCTTTGGGTTTTTTTGGTTTGGTTAGTAAGATAAAATTTAAGGCAGTCATTTGGGTGCTTCTTCCATTTTCATGATTAGAAAAGGACAAATAGGGAGAAATAAATATGAAGCACATGGAGGAAGGGAAGGGGTCGTTAGTAATTTGAAAATAGAATTAGATTAGAATAAAATAAATGGGAAGAAAGTTTAAAATGAGAAGGATAAGTTAACGTAACTGTGGCCCTTCTAACGCAAATATTATGGTCAATGAAGCTTTCGGTGAACGGTATGCAATTGCTTCGCAAATAAGGACATATTGTCGATTACAGTGAACAATGACGGATGCATTGTCGAGATCTAACACGTTTATCCTTATTTGCTGAACAAAAATGACCTTAAACTTTTGAATGAGGTCTAGGAGTTATGTATGCAAACGTACAGAAATCATTGGGACATAATTGGTCCATTAAATAAGCGTGAAAGGAAATGGTAATACAGGTTATGGTCTTATTATTAAAAGATAGGGTGAAGCAGTACATCGGCACTGATATTTTTATGGCTTCGTTTGGAAGATTATCACTTCTCCATAAATCCTTCATTGAAAGCGAAGGGTTGAAGTGTTAAATTTTAAAACGGATGGTCGAACTATTATTTTAAAAATGGTTCCACTTGGAATCGAAATGCATCAATCAAAGTCAGTAGACCTAAAAAGCGTATAAATGATTTGAAAGGGATTGTTACTATTTTTAGAAATAGCAACTGTTCCATTTAACTTCGATACAATCGCATTGAATCGGAGTACACTGGTGAACTGTGACTGCAACAGATGATATAACAAAAAATAAAATGATTTACAAAGTGCAGAAGGCAAGATGAAATGAGAAATTGAATGATTTAAATTTAAAAAAAAATCAATTTTGATGTGCGGGAATTTCATTTGTTAAAATATCCAGATGCTCAGTGGTCCAGAATAAGTTTTATTATTTTTCATTTAGAGATTAATGAACCATGGAGTAGCTTGATATTTGACTTAAGAATAATGAATTTTCACAAATTATGTTACACTATAAATACGATGTGCACTTATTTAGCACCGTAAAGGTACTCTGACTACAGGAAGTTATGAATGAACTTTCAGAATTTTGCTGAACAGGTATAAGGCTATGGAAAGTTTCTAGTTGAACAATGGCAGTTTAATGTAATCGGAAAAGTACTGCTTATTTCAATTAGTGTGGTTATTGTAGTTATTGTTAATGTATTATGAATGTTTCAGGCAGGATGGCGAGAAAGTCAAAGTGTTTTCCAGGAGCAATTGAAAATGCTGAAACCGCATGGTCTGACATCTTTTGGTGCTGCATTAGGCTCAGTCTTAAGGTATTTATTAGCATTAAACATTTCAAATGATAGCCAATGCCTTTATTTATTTGGATTCCTATGGGTTGAAGGCTGCTTTTTCTAGTCACATCAAAAGAAATTGAATTCAGTGTGATATTATGTCAAAAAAACAGTAGTAAAATGGCAATAATAATTTTATTACTATTATTATTATCATTATTATTATTATTACTATTATTATTATTATTATTATTTTTGTTTTCATTATTATTATTATTATTTTCATTATTATCATTATTATTATTATTACTATTATTATTATTATTATTGTTATTGTTATTATTATTATTAGTAGTAGTGTTAATCTAATAATATAAATTATGCTGTTAAAACAACGGAACATAGTTTCTCGTTTTCAAATGTTTCTTTCAAGATTTGTGAATGTGAATCGACTGCAAACTGGTATTGACAATTTTGGTGCTGGTCGTTATCCATTTTATATCGAACCGGTTGTTATAATTAGTATAACTGATGGTAATTGTTTGACATGCCCTCAGTTTGGAATTATCAATGAGGTAATGCTTCGGTCACTGGATAATTTTACTAATTTTGTGCCACAGAGTTAAGTTAGAGTAATAGGACTACTGGTCTTAGGGCAGGAAATTATAATAACAGATTTTTTAAACCATATAAGCTAAATATTGTAATTGTGTTAATTGTTGTTTCATGAGAAATGTTTCAGTTTTTAATCTTTAATCTGCAAATAGTGGGGAAATTCTTTACTTCCTGTAGCAAATGACTGGTTTTATGAATGTAACCTATGGGTGCTGGAAAATTTTAGCGTATGATGAATAATATATATTAATTATATTTATTGCTCTTTGTTCCAGATCAAAGTTGCTAAGCCTACAGCAATTGGTAATGAACTTACTGAAGAGCCATTTAGATGGGACCAGCGTCTCTATTCAATAGTTCTGCGTCTCAGTGGTAATACTCCTATGGGAAAAGTTACTCCTGGAATGAATATACCTTCCGACAATAGTCCTATTGATGCAATGTGTGTTGCAACTGGGGGTAAGTTATCATTTAGAATGATATTTTTATTATTTATTTTCCTTATAAGTCATTTGTTTTCATCTGAATTGCTATTAATATCTATAATTTATAGTAGGATTTCTCAAATAGCAGCAGTATTTCTGGATCATTTCAGGACGGTCATATTGCGTAACATCGCATAAAATGCTATCTCTCTGTGTTGAATCGATCGTTCAGAAATTGCAGCAACAGGGAATCGTTTTGCGTTTTGAAAAATATGGGCCAGATCCTGCATTGAATTTCGGTACTTTCCAGAATATCCGAAAACTCATTATTTCCGAATTTCAGCTCCTAATCCAAAAAGAATATTTACCTTATAACTTCGAGTTTTATTTCAAAAGTTAGGGAGTCTTTTTTTCAGATCGGACTAACGGCATTGTTGAAAACGGAAATTCAAAAAAAAATGGTGAATTAGCATCTGTTTCTGGTAAAACATTTAATTCAGATAACTGGCATAATGTTACTTGTACTGTTTATTCGCGTGCATCTCGATCATATCCTGGTCATTGGCCCATTCCAGAGGCGTTTTGGCCTGATCGCAGCATGTAATTTTTTCTTTTTTTTTTTTAGTTTTTGGTCTTAAAACGCATTGCACAATATTTTATCGTTCTATATTCTCATTATGAGAAGCTTGGTACTCTTCGTATGCTGTATTTTTACTCACCAGTTAAATTTAATTCTGTGATTTCCTGCTAATGCCTTCTCTTGCAGGATAAGTTTACCGCCACGAAAGGCTCATCCTTTGATCTCTTTTCGTTGTGAATCTTGTGAACCTCTTGTTTGTCAGGATTTCCCATTTGATAAATATGAGCTTGAGCCTTCTCCTTTAACGAGGTTTATATTAGATCGTAAACAACCTGGAGTCTGTTGGCAGGTATCGTTTCGTTCTTTTCGTTTTTGCAGATTCTTTTAACCCATTTGATTGTTTGTACGGAGTTAGTGAGTTGAGGAGGTTAACATCGTTATCAATTCAAGATGAGACATTTGAACCAATGGAATTTCAACTAGTAATTTGGCAAAGTGATTTTCTTTTAGAAGGTCTGTCAGTGAATTTATTTTCTTTGCTAGATAATGAAATTTCCAGGTTTTTGTTCATAATTCAAGCATGCTTGGGACTTCACCGGCTCCTTTTGGATACCTCAAAGCGGCTACTAATTTGTCGTGTGTAAATTTATTTATAATGCCTTACAATTATCCGCTTTTGCTTCCGCTAATTGAGGAAATGAAGATTGATTCGAAAGCCAAAAACAGTCATTCCTGGAGGTTGCGTTTGGAAAAGTACTTTGCCACAGTTCCAAGTTACTATTTACAAGTAAGGCTTATTTTTGCAATTAGTTCTGAATAACGATTGTTTAGTACTGTTTTATATTCACTGCTTATTTTCATATGCTTCAATAATCAGGAGACGATGTGATTCAGTTCATTTCTTGTTTCCCATCAGTAGATCTTTATTAATTAAAGTATTGTACATAGCATCAATACAGTAATTATTCAGTTATCTGGGAAATGAAATTGTACATAATTGATATTGGGATGAATTAGGATTTTCATACTTTCAAATAAACCAAAGTGAGTTTGGGGAATACTTTTGTATTCTTTATTTTTTTTTCAATTTAAGACTGCAAATTTTCTTTAGCCGCTAAAAAAAGCATTTACTCGATTAAATATCACACATCCAATGTTGGAACCTGATCAAATGCAGCAATATTCGTACAATATATTGTCATATATCGCAAAGGTGAAGCACATGGCTCGTGAAGAATTTGAATCATTGTGTAGTACCATTGCAACAACGTTACAATTGTCGATCCCGCTTGTATCAGTGGTTTGTTTTATATATAAATAATGTTGTGGAAAGCCAGTTATCCGATCAAAACAAATTGTTTTAGTTGTCCATATTATTTTAGATTGCTGTTCAGAAGCGCGCGCGTCTCCGCGATAGTCGAAACATAAAAAGAATCTTTGGACATAGTGATAAGGACAGTTTTCATGGGTTCCAGGTCTTTCTTTTTATTCAACATTTTTTGTTCTGAAGTATAATTTGTGCGTGAACTAAATTTCCTTTTTTTATCATTTGTACATTGCATCTCGATTTAATGATTAGATTTTATGATTCTTTTCCTGTAATGCACACCCGAAGATCCAGGATTTTTTAGTTGAGATTTATCGCGGTAGTCAAAATAGACTCGAGATTCGCTTCAGGTCATCATTATGAAGCTTTGGCGATTATAAGCGGATTAATTGCAGGTGCAAATTGATACTCCTAAAATACTGATTGCTCCATCAGTGCAATTCCGAAATCCATTTGAAATAAGACGGGGTAAACTCTTCGAGCAAGTACAGAAAATGCGAATCAATTTAATGCAACAGCTTAATATGGGACAGATACCAGTATTTGAAGGTGGTCGACCGGGCACCAGTATCAAATTGCAACACGCCGGTTTGTTTTGGTTTTTCTAGTATTTTCTTAAGATGAAGTATTTTATGTTGCATGTACTTTTTTTTTTTTTTTTTGCAGAGGATTTGCACAATCTTCCTATTAGCCAGATGGGAAATTATCAGGAATATATCAAGAGCCTTGAATCTGTAGGACGTGGTCCACTTAGAGAAGTTGAACCTCAAGCAATTCGTGTGCACGCATTCGGGAACCCATTTAAAATCGATAAGGTATTTAATTTTGAGATATTTTTGAGAAAAAAAAAGCACTATATGCATTTCAAAATTGAATTATATGCATTTGCAGTTCTTGTAGAGTTAGATTCTTCTGTTAGTTAATTGTATTACAGAAGACTATGGCGGTGGATGAAGTGGGTGAAGGAAACTTACTGGGGACTTCTACGAAAGTAGAAACTTCCAAAAAACGATTATCTTCGACTGGTTCAAGTGCTTCAAACACAGATAGCAGTCGTCCACCACGCCGAAAGGCAGGGCCTTTAGCAGCTGATTCCTTATCTCGGTGGCGGTAAATGTTTTACATAATCAAATATTTAAGCTCTCTGTATCCTTTAATTTCCGAAGTGTTATGAAGTTTTCCAAATTATTTCGTATGCTCGTATTATTTCATATTTTTCTAAAGTAATATAGGAATGCATGTTTTCTCAATTCTAGGCGGAGGCGACGAGGTAGTACATCCTCATGTTCATCGACTGCTTCTTCTTTATCCGATCTCGATTTAACTTCTCTCATTTCCGATCTCTCTGCCGATGATACTCGTAAGTTTTTTGTATCACTTTTATCATTTGTTCCCCAGAACAGCATATTTCCTAAATTGATAATATGGGTTTGTTTGTTACTCTCCAACATTTGCATTTCTTACTGCATGTCAATTAGTGCTATGTGAAAATTCTAGCGTAGTTAATTGATCTAAATTGGAAGGCTGTACTAAATTAAAGAAAATTGGAGGGATTTATTCTCATTACAGAATTTGGCAGAGTAAAGATTTATGATCAGATAAGGATGCATTTCAAAAATATGTTAATACTTTCAGAAGCAGCTACTGATTTAGGTTGCAAACCGTCTACATCAGGTTTAAACGGTAATGTTTTGTCCAATGGTGATGTGTATGAAAAATCGCTAAAAAGAGTCTCCACGGCAACGTCTCAGCTTTCACCAGTGGAGAAAAAATCACGTTTAGAAGGTGCTTCGCGCTTAGACGAATCGGCATTGAAGGAGAAAAAATTACTTTTGGGCAAATTTGTAAGGAAACTCGTAAACGGTACATGTCGCATAATTTAATTGTCTGAGTAATTACAAATAGGTTTTTTTCAGCGGCCATGTTTCATTTTTTTCTTTTTTTTTGTCAGCAGGGCGATATTGGAAGAACTTTAGCACTGGAACAACTTGATTTGGCGCATATGCATGGTTAGGTATAGCTAGCTATAAAAGAAATGTTACTTCCATTTGATTCATAAATTTGCAAAATAGTAGTAGCAGAATATTTCAGCTGAAAAAGTGATGTCATTGCAACGTACGGAAATAGAAGATCTTTGTATCGTTGATCGTAGAATATGCTTGCGTTATGCATTACGTGAAGCAAGACGATTTCGAAGGAAAGCATTGATAGATCTTATAACCAAACAATTGAATCAGATGTTACCGGATGGTTCTATCAATAAAGATTTATAGCTTATCATCAAAGACTACTTGAGATTTATGTTTAGCTTACAAGTGAAAAAGATTTGATAAATATGAAGGAGAGCTTTCTTTAGCTATGGATTTTAAAGAAAAGTATTATGTATGTTATAAATTCTATTTACAACATTAGGAAAGCATTCCATACTTACGAATGTTGTCAACCTCGATGTGATGTTTTCTTTTTCATCAGTGTTTTGTTTCTCATCGATCTCATTAGTTCACTTATTGTGTTTTGAACTTGAACTTGCATGTACACTGCTATCACGGATATCTTATGCTTGCTCACCAAGGCGGGTGCTTCTTTATCTCTATCTTTTGTCAGTGTACCAAATTTGCCTTGTTTAATATAGAAGTCAATTTGTATGAGGGATTTTCAGAAACTTCAATCCTTTATTATATCCTTTCTAGAAAAAAGAAACGTGAAAATAATTTTGAGTGAAAATTATGAAACGTTCGTATTTCCCTCCTTCGTATTAATCTCTCACTAACTTGAAGAGATTGACAAGGATGAGGTTTTCAAAATTTTTCTCGCGATCACTTGAATCCAATTTAATGAAATCAATCAAACTGTTCAATGTTTGTGTAAAAATTTCATTATCCAGAAATACATTCCCGGTGATGAATGATTTATTTGTTGTTGGCCTTAAACATAGTATGCATTTTTAATTTGTGCGATTCCATATAAGTTGTCCAGATGTAATGGATTGGTAGTTAGTTGATGTACTGCGGTAAAAAATGTGAATTATAGAATGTAATATAGAACAAAAATAATTTTTTCTTGATCCAGTTGCCTTTGTTCTTCCATAAATTAAGTTGGGGATTCTTCCCATTAAATCAGCAAAACCATAGCTCATAATATCTGGTTAACCGATCTCTTCGATTTCGCAAAGTGTTTGGGGAATTCGGACATGCTAGTTTATCCGTAAGCAAGGAAAGAATCTATTTGAAACTGTACAGATGCAAGTCAGTTGCGTATATGAATCTGCGGCGTGTTGGAAGTTGCAAAACTTTCGTTGGTTATCAGAAGTTTCAATTCAAATATGAACAAAAGTCTTACTGTGAATCATAAATTCTTAAACTGCTTACCTTGTTACTCTCTGGTTCTTGTCAACCATGCTGTCAAGGACAGTACAATTGCAGATTTCAAGCACTAATGATATTCGTCGAAAAGCGTATTGACTTAAAATAATTTTTGGGATATCATTGAGGAAACAAGATGGCATTGCCGGGAAATCGACGAATTACATTCATGCTCGAAATGTTAAAATCAGCAGATCTTTTGAGAAATTCAAATGTCATCTATTCATGTCATCAAAACAAATGCATAACGAGATTTTCAACAAGCACGAAAAAATTCAATCATTGATGAAGTGTTTCTGATAATCGTTCAAAAACTTCTCGCTCCTTTTATGATCCATAAATAAGGAATAGGCTCGTTTTAGATCTACCGGTGATACCTAGAAATAACTTTCATAAATTGAAAGACCAGAATACTTGCTTGGTCATCTATATATGTTTTAGAAGTTACTATAACGAAAACGTATGCCATATACATACTAACTATATGTCTGAATTCTTAGACTAATCAGTTGATTTGCTACTTCTGCCGCTCATTAGAAAATGTAAATTCAATTCTGAAATATCAAAGGTATATAAAATAATTGAATAAAAAATGTGTAAAATAACCTTTTCACCCCGTCTTCGTTCGCGCAAAATATTTGCAGTCGAAATTAATTGCATAGCATACCGCAGCGAAGTTTTACCAGCCAACAAAGTTAGTATGCCAAACGCATCTGCTTCCATTTCTACAGATTCTTCTTGTGCACGGATTCGCAAAATATCTTCAATATCTTTGGTCGAATACGGCTTTGTTCGGATTATTAATGACCTGAAAATATGATCTAAAATCTAATGCTTGCGTTTCATTTTACTCTTGCTTTGATAATACTAATGAGCTGAAGTTCAACGGAAATCAGAATGCGATAAAACAAACCTATCTAAAAGATCAATTGGAATCCCATGCGGACTTTTTATCTGTGTTCCACGAATAAATTCATGTCCCTTATTAGTCGCTATTACAAGAATAGGAGAAAGATCTGATTCAATGGCTCTGTTCAAGAACGAAAAGCATTCCAAATCTAGCATGTGTGCCTCATCAATAAACAACACACCAGGAACAACATCTGCTTTATTTTCCTCTCGCCATTCAACTATCTAAAATATGAATTGACTCTAAAAGTTTAAACATCATTAGTAATAACATTCACAGTTAACTGACTTATTTAATGACTATGCTAGCGCTGATCACACATGACATGAAAATGAAAAGCAACTGAAAAAATATCAAAATCCTAAAAATTATCAATAAAGCAGTGATGATTTGAAAGTGAATAAATTATGATAGATATATATATATATATATATATAGTTATCGCAAGATTCATCTTTTTACCTTCTTATTAATTTGCTCCCTCACTTCGTTCTTTATTTCGCCAGTATCCCCTGAAAACAAGGCTAAGAAGCCCTGTGTTCGGGAATTTATTACATCAATTTCATGTAAGGCAATCTGAAAGAAAAAAAATCAATCCTTTTTCCATTCAATTATATTTGCAAATGGGAAGTGTCTCGCAAACTTAGCTGACTAAAACTTTTCAGAAACTAGTAAACATCACAAAACTCTACAGTACCCTGAACACCAACTTCAAAAGATACCAAGATTTTAATAAGTGAAATTTAAGAATGAACTGCTGCTGCAATAAAACTAAAAAAAGAAATTGCTTACAGATATAATTTGCACAAACTCTAGCATTGATAACAATAAAGGACAATAATTGTGAGCTTACTGTATGAACAGTCTCTTTACGTTTTTGGATTTCACCCTCAGGGCATCGTACAGATTTTGTTTGCGGGCCCACTGCATCGTAATCGTAAGTGCGTGAAAATGATCTACCAATTTTTGTTATACGACCTACAACAAATTTTACATTTGTTCGAAGTTCATCAAATTTGTGAAACGCAAAGAATTAGCTTTATTGAATAGTGTAAATGCCAAGATAAGATTACAGCATTAAAGAAAATCAACAACATAGCTTGTTAGCTTCCCGAAATCAATGCAGAGCTTGAAATCTTTTTTCAAGATTGATCTTTCTTACTAAAGACTTGTCACTCTAGTATATTAAAGCTTCAGTTTTATAGATACAGTTGACTCTCTCTACTGCAATCCGTAATATTGATCTTAGCAAAGCATTCTTTAAAAATCATATAAGCGGAATACAGCAAAACCTGAAGCTTTGTCAATTTGCACTACATCGCCAGACGAGATTCTCTGCTTTATACATGCTTCAATCATCTTATTGCCAAGATCGTAAATTGTTTCCATATCGGTTGTCTTCATTGTAAGCCTTCCCACTTTTGCACCCCCACCAGTCGCTGGTCGGTCGATTTCAATGTTTACAACTTCACCTTCCAATACCTAAAATAAAGATTGAGTCAGCAAAAACTAATTTTTACGGAGGATGAAACTTTCCGACATTGCTGGCAGTACTGGGTCTGGTTTAAAATTTTTAACCATAGTTTGCAAATGGTATCTTGCACAAAGTAAGCGGAAACATAAGAATTACAGAATTATAGGAAAACAAGATTAAGAGAATACAAAACAATTATTCATATTTCGATAACAAAATACTACCTCAGTTTCTTCCTTGATTCGCACCCCTATAGCTTTTCGAAAAGCTTGCATTAATGCCTCAGTCTTGCTCATTTCCATTGAAAAGACCTCAGAAGCGGTTATTGATACAAATGGAGTGTCTTCACCGAGAGCTTGAGACAAGCCCATTGCAATAGCTGTTTTTCCGGTACCTGGTTCACCCGTCAATAATACTGCTCGACCTGAGATTTTGCCGTCCTGAAAAACAGTGCAAAAACAGTCTAATTATATAGAACAAAGCAATTATTGTTAAATTCTCAATAGCTGTCAACAATACTGACTGCTCCCTCTTACCTATTTTTGATAATATGTCCAAAGTCAAAAAATATGGACTTTGGACTAAGTGGTCAAAAAAATCAAGCTAAAAAAAAAGTTGTGCAGTCCAAAAATCCTAGAAATATTAAATGAATCTTCTCAATGGTTAATCAAATCATCTACTAGCTTAAGATATTATGAGATAAAAATAATCAATACCTGAACCATTTTAACGATAATTCCAGCAGCCCGTCGTGCTTCCATTTGACCGACCATACCTTCAGAAACTCGTTCCGGTTCTAGATTTGAGGATAATCCAAGGCCACGAATATGGGAATGTGCCCCGATTCGTTCCATCTTCAGCACATCGCGCACCAGTACGTTGTCCACCGTTGCCATCTTTTTCAAAAATAACCCTATTCGAATAAATCTCAAAATTATATCTGATCAGAAAATGACAACAATTAGCAAAATAGGACGGCTGGAAGGAGATACAGGAAAACTGGAAGAAGCATGAATGACAGGAACAGAGGTTCAGGAAACACGTTTAAATTACCCGCAATCCTGTCCTGCGTTTTCTTCGCCAATGTAAATTAAATCATGAAATATTGCGGTCTCAATTTTACAACGGCAAATCATTATGCAAATAACTCGTCCTTCTGTTTCATAATGCGTATAAAGAATCTATCCAACGGTATGATTATTTGCAAATCAAAAAAATATTTTCACTTGTGGAGCATGATAACAGAAAATAAAGAAAGAAAGAATATTAATGAAAACTGCATAATGTTTTAAGAAGTTTTTGAAATGCAATTTTAAAAAGATTATTGAAAGAAATTGATCATTTGTTGATTAGAAAAAAATTTCACTTTCACTATCTTCTGCATAGTAAGTGATGGTTTTATTATCAATAAATGATGAAAAGCAGAATGATAATGTTTCACGCAGCAATTGAAAAAATTAAACAATAAAGGAGAAGAAAGAAGTGGAATTGTTGAGAAATTGCTAAAAGTAAAATTAAAATTTCCATCACCAATATAACCTAATTTAAGCGCAAATTCCCTTTTTTTTCTTTCATTAAGCTACATTAGCAATAAAATTCGTTGTTATCCGCCATAACTATTTATATGCTATGAGATTTGCAGGAAACTTTGGAAGAATTCCATCATTTCATTACGATATATTTCTACACTTATGAAAAAAATTCATAAATTCATCCCTCTGCTTCATTGTGATGTATGGAAAAAACTTCAAAATCATTTATGGAAAAAACTTCAAAAATTCATTACCCTGTTTCATCGCGGTGAAAAAAAAAAAAATCCCAGCAATTCAAAAAAAGAAAAAAAACCGCGCTCTACAGTACCCTGCATTGCTTATAACAAAACTGAGTATCATTCAGTTGTTATGGCAACAGCCAATCAGATTAGAGTGAACTAAAGTTGCTGAGCTGGACGGTTGGGTTACTCATTCATTGTCAGTTTAGGTCGTTGATGGGGTCGGTTGCTTGTGGTGCTATTTGGGCGTACGTTTTTATGTGCATAATTTTGCATCATTTTTGCGTATTCTTTTGTAAGTTTTTTAATTGTAAAATTTATTGTTAAAATTTAATTTCTATTTTGTGGTACTAATTTGTGGCAATTTATGTATGTTACATATTTGCTTGGCTTAATCTTTCTTTTATGCAATTTGTAATTGAGTAATGCTATCACTGATTGCATTATCACTTGCAATTATTTTCTTCATATCAATAATTACATAGTGAAATTAAGTGGAAATTTATCAAGTTATCATTTCCATCTATTACTGATAACAAATTATTTTTATGATTTGGTCCCTCAAATTATCAAATATCGATCGATTTGTCTATAGTGCGCGTTGTTGAGCTCTCTTTCTCTCTCTCTCTCTCTGTCTCTCTCTCTCTCTCTCCCCATGGTACTTAGAGTGCCCGAATGTAGTGCATGTTGTTGATTGTTCACTATCGCGTTGTGATAATCGATTTTTTTCTCTACTTCCCTCTCTCATATCCGTTATCTCTATCGTAACTCTCTGTTAGTCTATGCATGTATCATCTTAAAAATATCTCTATGTATGTGATAGCGCGTAGACAAACGCGCGTCGCGGAAAGCCAATGAGATGCGTGCGTGCGCGAGCGCAAGTAACGTGCTGACGTGTTGATTTCATCATTCCAGATCGATCGATATAATATAATTGTGCTGGGAAAGATAATGCATGTGGAGGATTTTTCACACGTTTCACGTAACATATGTATTTTAGGTTGCATTATTGGCGTAATTGTTTGGGAAAGTTGATGCGTTAGAATTTCCATATTTTCTTAGTCATTGGTTATATTAAAACCACTTGATGTTATCTCTTCAGAGGGTTTTCCGTATTGTATTTTGAAACGACTAAAACAAAAGTG
>JARVGP010000381.1:0-48148 GCA_029876185.1 Mansonella ozzardi | reverse complement strand
GTGCATTGATGGAAGGACTGTCTCATTTGTCACAATGATCAGTGCAATGATGGAAAGACTGTCTCATTTGTCACAATGATCAGTGTGCAATGATAGAAGGACTGTCTCATTTGTCACAATGATCAGTGCAGTGATGGAAGGACTGTCTCATTTGTCACAATGATCAGTGCAGTGATGGAAGGACTATCTCATTTGTCACAATGATCAATGCAGTGGCGGAAGGACTGTCTCATTTGTCACAATAATCTTGAAGTGTTGAATGATGTTCAAGACTGGGCGGTAAGCAGCGCTTTTGGAAATGTCCAAGAAAATGAAAAATATAATTGAAAAAATATTATTTGCACAACGATATATCAGTCGTTTGCAATTCATACTGGTATCGCGATGAAATTGGCTTGATAACATCCCTGATAACATCATTTCTTTTTTTTTTATTGCTCTTTTCTGTTTTGTTGATTTAATTTAATTCATTCAATTCTTTTTTTCTCTCCATCTCTCCATTTCTCTGGTTCTTTCTCCTAAATTAAATTGTTCAATTAGTTCTTTTCATTTATTTTTTTATTTTCAAATTTTTTCTGCAATTCATTTTGGCATAGTTAAGAGTAGAAATGTAACAGAACGTGAATATGGCTGCTAAGTTAAGTCTTCATTGATTTGAGTGTCATATGAAATTTTGATCTGAAGCTTTTTTCAATTATCGTTTATCATTCGCTGATAATTCACTTATGCATGAAGTAACTTTTGGCCAAGTAAACGAGGCTAATTTCTTTGTTATTGTCAAAATGGATGAATACTTTATAATTTGCATAGTTTGTTAGCATCGCCGTTTTCTTATAACAAGGAAAAACTTGTAGATGTGAAAAAAACTTTTTCGAATTGTTTAATAGTAGTTAATGATATGAAGTTCATTGAAAATTTTACAAATTTTGTTAATATTCCATAATTTGAACCATACAGGCTTTACAAAAATGAACAGATAGGCCCGCACACATATACATTGATATATAGTGGCAGATACACGCGTACGTCTGTAAACTACACAAGCGCACACATTGATATGCGCACAGACGGACAGATAGACACAAAATAATACATGTTTTTGAAATACTTCTCGGAATGGAAAAATGGTAAATATTTACAAAAAACAATCAAAAATCGAAAATATTGGAAATTGGAGAAGAAAAATCATATTATATTAATTTTCTTAAATAAAAAAGAAAAATCCAGTGAAATGATTGTAAAAAAATTAAGTTTGAAAATTTATAATAATATACCGAAAAAAAAAATATTCTTGGAAATAAATACATGATAATATCAAGAAGACGATTAGCTATCAAAAGATAAACTAATAATAGGGGAATAATTAAATTTAAAAAAAAATCCAAAATCGAGAATTAATTGCTAAAATAACTGTGATATATTTATTACTCGAATACAAATATGTATACATGCATATATATATATATATATATATATATACATATATCCAGATGGCATTGCTCTTGACGTAAAACATTTCCTTATGGCTCCTTCTATAGATTTGCTATCGTTGCAATGAGATGTTTGTAATGACAAGAAGTTATTTTACAAATTCAATAAATAAGATGACAATAAATATGTTTGTTCACATTAACTCTAAAAGCTTAATTTGTTCCATCAATTCCACTTCTTTGTGTTTGTTTCAATTTTCCATTAACACTGAGTTTTTTAAATTCCACTCGAAGCATCAATTCCATTTCATAGCCAAATCGTATTTGATTGCCGACAAATTGCGCCAGTATATTCCAGGCATTGAAGATTGTCGCAGCCGAAAATGACGTATAATTTTCAAAAAATGAAGAGCTTTTAAAAAAAAATTTTTCTTCTAATTTCAGCATTCATCAGTTTTCTTTTAATGATTATTTTCACTGATAAACAATAGCAACAACAGAAATAACAATTAATTTTTTGTCATTTTTTCCATCGCAATCCAATCAATTGATAAAATATGCAAAATTTACTTCATTATCTTATATGCATTTAAAAATTTCAGAGAAAATTCTTTTTTAAATTAAAAAATTATACAAAATCAAATTGTCTTATAAACTTTTTTTAATTTGTAAAGACCAAAATAGAAACGAAGATGTGAAAATAAGTTAGAAACAAATTGGCAAAAAAATCAATAATTAAATTAATTGTAGGTGTTTTTTCCATAATTTCAAGGCAGGAAAAACGAATGAAGCAAATATGTCAAGGCGTAAAATAAATAAAACCTGTGAAGACGAACTTCCCGAACTTTTTTTCTCATATTTTGATAATGTAACGTCAATTGTGCGATTCTCGCTTGATACTATAATCTTCCATTAATATATACTTTTATGCATTTCAAAATTGATTGATAATCATTATCAATACAGAAAAGTTAAAATTTAACATGAATTACTGGTATATATATTTGAATTTTTTTTTTAATTTTTAATTAATTGTTTCAGTTTTGGGTTATTGTGATTCTTTATTAAAATATCTTCAGTGCATTTGAAATTGGAAAACATTTCGATTCAATTTGAGTGTAAATTTTTTTTCCAAATAATTTTTTATGTTTTCTGTTTTGTTTTGATAAAAAAAAAACTTTTTTTTTGCTTTTTTAATTTCAAATATTTATTTATTTTTTCACCTTCAAATATTTTTTCGAAATTAAAATATTTCAAAAAAAATGATACATTAAAAAAAATTTACAAATATTTTATAGTGAAAAAAAGTTGCTTCAAAAATAATTTAAAATTGTTATTCAATTTTAAATTTTATTTCTTTAGAACTTTAATCTTTCTTTTTTTTCAACTATATGAGCAATTAACGAAACCATTCAGTTGTTGGTTGTGTTGGTTGTATAGGAATTCCTTTGCTGTTGTTGAAATTGCTGCTGAAAGTTGATCCCAATAACTGTGTGGAACGTACTCGCTAAAATTATCATTATGCATAAAATTATCCGGATTTATGTACGCTGCGCCAAATTCTTGCAAACGATCAGCTGCTACAACTGGTTCTGCTAAATTGCGCATTGATTGTGATAGCGCATGAGTGAAACGCTGTAATTTTTAAATTATGCAATAAAATGCATAAGTTTCGCAAAAAAAAAAGTATTGGATTAGTATTTTTTTAAAAAAAAATTTTTAGAAATTTTTTAGTTACGATTGAAATTAAAAACATCCTTTTTTTCATTATTAGTAAAAAATTAAAATATATTGTTTTGTCATTTTAATCAAAATTAAATAAATTAAATTTTAAGATATAATTTGAAGAAATTAAACTAATGCACTTTTCTTTTTTTGAACTGAAAAAACAAACAAACAAATAAAAAAACAAAATACAAGAAAAAATGAAATGAAATTGAATTATTTTTCGTTTTTTGTTTTTTTATAACTTTTGTTAAAGCACAAAGCATTTAAAATATCTCAAAAAATAGCATTTTATTTTAAAACGTAAAATTATTCAATCAGTGTATTTATGGAAAGGAAAAAAAAGGAAGTTGTCTTATATTAGAAATTCGATAGTTTTAAATTGTCCAGTGAAATTTGATTCAGAAAAATTTTAAAAAAAGTTTCGATAAAATTCGTTTTATAAAATTTTA
Organism: Mansonella ozzardi; assembly: GCA_029876185.1. NCBI lineage: Eukaryota > Metazoa > Nematoda > Chromadorea > Rhabditida > Onchocercidae > Mansonella > Mansonella ozzardi. Next base: position 44,541 of record JARVGP010000381.1, on the reverse strand, counting down.
ACAAAAATCTGAGAAATATGTGAAATGAAATTAATTATTGAAGAAATATGACAGTAGAAATTCAAATGAATTACAAGTAATTAATTTCATCAGTCTTTGAATAGAAATAATAAGAGGAAGTTGAAACATTGAAAACAATTTGATAGTGGCAATCAGAGTGATATATTATTATTGGTTTAGTAACTTGTTTGATTGTTCATTAATTGGTAATATTGTTAATGATAATATTTGCAAATTATTTTTCAATTACTAATTTCTCCTAATTTAATTACTAATTATTAATATTAATTATTGATTACTTGAAATATAAGTAATGTTTTATCGAACAAAAATTTCAACCAATTATTACTACTTTTATACATTACTATCAATTTATCATTGAACTCATTTCATCTGATCAATATTAGTTGATTAATTGAAAGTGCTAATTCTATCATCATCTATATTTTCAGATAACACTACTGTATATGAACTAGTATATTAAAGTCAAATGTCCATTAACTGACCATATTGAATTGGTTAACAAAAATTCGAAAAATTTTTTAATCTTTTGAATAGATTTGTTTATTTGTTTTTTCTCTTTTTTATACAAATAATTTAAAATTTATTTTCTTTTGGATTTCTTTTATTGCAATTTGTTGTTTTTTTCTTTCTTTTAAATTTGTAAGAAAGTATTACTTATATAGCAAAATAAAAAATTAAAAAATTAAAATTTTACTTGAGCATGCATTCGAAAGTTAACATGTTTTTGCCATTGATTAGTGCATTGAAGATGTTCCAAATTAATTACAAATAATAAATTTGGGTCACGTTCAAAGATTATTTCAAAGACACGTTTTCCAAGATCAAACACTATGTTACGTGGTAACTGTCGCCACATTGCCGTTAAAATTGCTTTTTGATGTGTTGTCAAGCCAGTAATTTCACAAATATTTGATCTTCGTCTTGCGCCATCCATATATCTGATGAGGAGTAAAATCAAAAAGAAAACATACAGTTCAAAAAGAGCAAAAAAAAAGATTTAATTACTCACTTATTTCTTTTTTTAATTTTTTTATTTTTACTTTAGACATTAATCGGCATAATTTTATTCATACGATTGTATTTACATAAAGTTTTACATAATACAAAATCTACCAAAGCATGCAATTGATAATAGTTTTTTTTAGAAATTTTAAAACGAATTAATTTAAAGGATATAAAAAAAAGTTTAGTTCATTTAATAATAGTTTCGAAAAAATGATCAAAATGAAAAAAATTCATTTTTTCCACTAGTCACATTTCACGTTTAAAAGGAATAAAACTAATAAAAGATAAATACGTGATATTTAAATTGCCAACCAATCATTTATGATCAATTAAGTTTACATAAAACAATCATCATCAACCTATTTTTTTATAAATAAATCACTTAGCTCAAAATCGATTTTATTAATTGATTTTGTAACGCGAAAAATTTTCTACCAATCGCTTATGTGAATTTTCTAGTAATTACTTATGATTATTTAAGTTCACATAAAACAATCATTAGTACCTAATCTGATTAATTTTCTATTAATTGATCTTTTAAAAAGCAGTTAAAACAAGCGAAATAAGCAAAATAAATTTGTTGAAGAAAAACAAAACAAATATTTCGATACCTTGGTTGTCCAGAGGAAGTACGAAATGATTTGCTACGTTTTTTTTCCACTGTTGCAATCATTGAATGTTCGCTTTCGCTATTTTTTCGAAAACTGGACAATTTACGATAACTGAAATTCATTTTTTGAATTTCAAAGTTATTCATTGTTTCATTTTATCCAAGAAAAAAGATTCATTTAAATATTTTTTTATCAAATCATCACAGTTCTATTAGCATTAAATTTAATTAAATAACGAAATGCATTAAAAAAAGAAAACGAACTTAGAATAAAAATTGAACTCAGAATAAAAATTACATCCAGAAAAAGAATTTTTTTTATTTTTTATTTTCTTTTTAATTTTGTTTTTGTAATTTTTTTAATTCTAAACATACACAACTGAAAGTAAGTTCTTACTACCACCGTCCTGTTCTTTTTGTTTTTTATTCCCTATCTTCATCTAATTGAAGTTTTAAGCAGAAAAAAACGAATTAAATTTAATTTATTTTAGTAAAATAAAGTTTGATCTAAAATTAACATGTTGCAACATATTAAGAAAGAAACAATCAATGAACAGAATGTTTAATTTTGTATTAATATAAAACTAAAAAGAAGCAAAAGCAAGCAAACAAAATGTTTTTGTATTAAAAAACTATTAATTATTCCTTTTAGCGTAAAAAAAACTGTTTTGCAACTAATAATTTGTTTTACAATACAGCAAAAAAACCAAGCATAAGCTGCTAAATGATACTTAAATTATGCAAAAGTGATTAAATTTCCTTTCAATTTCATTTTTCACGCTTTTAATTTTTAAAAAAAACGAAAAAAAGAAATTTTTTTTTTTTTATAGGATTATTTTAAGGACTTGTTCTTTAATTTAATAACAATAAAAAATATTCATTTAGTTTTCAAAATTTATAAAAAATTCAACGAATCTAAATTTTAATAAATTGCAATTAAATTGCACTCAAGAAATGACTTGAAAATATTACATTTGTTATTTATTTGAAAAAATAATTGAAATCAGAGTAAAAAATTTTTTGGAAAAAATTTATACATAGAACAAACACCAATTTGATAAATTAAATTGACAAGAGAAATTTGATGAATACCTTTGAATTGGATTTTGAACTGATCCTCTTCGTACACGTGACGGCGATGTCGTATGTGAAGGCCGTCTATGGGATGTTTGACGAACTGTTTTGGTCATTCCATTTTGATTTATTGATTCTTTATTACCCATTTTCTGGACCAAATATTCTTCGGGATTTAATAATGCAATGTTATTTGGGGAGAGAATTTGCTTAAGCAAGGAAAATTAAGTGAAGTTAATCTTTATTCGACTTTTTTTTTTGTTTAAATAAATAAATGAGAAAATATCGATAATGCAAAATAAACAGCATTCAGCTGCCGCTTAATAATCTATTATTTTGATTAATTAATATATAAACATGCATTATTAAGTGTAAAAAAAATATGAAATATATTTCGAAAATGAAAAAACGAATTGACTATTTGAAATTGAGGAGAAGACAGCAAGAGTTAGTTTAACAATTGAACTTAATTATTTTTGCTGCTTTTGCTCCAGTTGAATGAGTAAATTTATGAAAAGTGAAAAATTAAATTATTGTGTTGAAATAAATTGCAATGTCTCGACCAAATTTGAATTCACATTCACAAATAATGTTCCGAGTTAAATCTATGATCTATAAATACTTTCAGTTCAACCGAAAATAATTTGTGCAAAAAATATTATTTTCATGTGTGTTATATTTATTATTATTTTTATATTAATATCGTAATTCTCATCACTATTATATTACTATGATTACATTGTTAACACTATTACTATTATCGTTATTATTATTATTATTATTATTATTATTATTATTATTATTATTATTATTATTATTAATAATAATATTTTCACTATTATTATTGTTATTATTAGTATTGTCATTATTATCACTGTTATTATTATTCTTATTATTATTATTACGATAATTTCATTGTTACCATTATTATCAAAATGATTTTAAGAATAATAGTAATTAATAATTACAAACTTTGCTTGCTAAATGAAAACAATGGTATTTAAAATAACTAACCTAAATTTAATTGCTATTATTTAATTGTTCACTACAATAATTTTTTTCCACTACAAAATGCAAACCAAAAAAATTAAATTTTGGTTAAATTTTTTGGGGAAAAAAAACTAGTCATACTAACTAATTAATAAAAAAAGTAAGCGAACGAACAAACGAATGATTGAAAAAAAAATGAAATAAATTGGACAAGATGTCAAAGATCAAATCAAAAGGCCAGAAAAATACTCAGAAAAAAAATCTGACAATGAATATTTTATACTTTACACTAGCCAAGAAAACGAAATGAGACTTGTGAGATGACGCTCCTGAAAATTACAATTCCCCAAACAATTTCCTTTGCTAAGATGCTTGTCGCTGAGTTTTGTGTTTTTGGAAGACATTTTTGAATTAAAAATGAATATAAAATTATTGATTAAGAAATTTTCAACCTATTGAAGATATTCATTTTTTTTTTTTTTTGAAATACTTAAAATGATAGAAATTACATTTTAGGTGACAGTAACAAAAACAATTTTGAAGCTTTAATTGAAGATGTTATAAAAATAAACTGTTTAATACTAGAACGAAGAATAAAAAAATATAAAAAATCTGTAAGCGACTTCATTAGAAAATTTAATTGGAAAAATCGAAAGTTATAGTTTTTTTAAAAAAAAAAAACTGCCCTTAAAATTTATTACCATTACACTTTGATTTATTTATTATTTAACTTTCGCTTAATTTGTGCTTCATTTTTAAACTCATTTATTTTAATTTTGGTCATTTGGTCAATTTTTTATTCTTTAATTTATACAAATTAAAAATGTAATCATTTCAGAAAAGCTGTCGAACAGTTAATAAACAATCATATACTTTCGGCTTATCAGTTCAATTATGTGAGAATTTTAAAAAAAATAACTAAAATCAAAAAAAAGTAATTTCGGTGAATAAAGATTGTATTTAATGAATTTGGATAAAATGAAAAAAAAAGATTAATTAAAATTTCTAAGCTTAATATTACCATTATTGAAAGCTTCTGAAATCTGAAGATCAGTGAAATTTGTACAGAAATAAATTCGCAAAAAAAAGCTAAAGAAAAGGTAAGAAGGGATACAAACAAAAGCTGATGCTTTAATTAACCTACCATGCTTTTTCTGCCGTAATGTCATTCATTTGTATAAATTTTTTTTCGCATGTTAATTAATTATTTGATTATTTTAACAAAAACGAGAAATGACACTTTCATTGAATTCTTATCTATTCATGTAACTTTTTCTTTAACTTTTTTCATAAACAAAGTTTTTTATTCAAAATTAGTAAAAAATTGAAAAATTAAACAGCAGGTTTTCTTGATTGCTTAATTGATGTGCAAGCATTTTGCCAAATATTGACGTGCAAACGTCTTGTCAACTATTGATGCGCAAATGTTTCGTCAAATATTGGTGTGAATGTTTTGTCAATATTGATGTAAAAATGTTTAATTTAATTGATTTATTTCATAAATAAGTATTTGTTAAAATTAATTTATAGCGATTTGCACTGTACAAAAAAAAGGAAAAAATGTTTTGTTCTTAAAATTTTACAAACAGAGAAAAACTAAAATTTAATACAACTTTTTGCATGGAATATCGCACTTAAATATGCAAGAAAAACGAACCGATTTTATTTTAATATTAAATTTTAATTTAAGTTGAAAGAAAACATGCAAATATCACAGAAATACAATTGTTTTTTTCTATAAATACTAAAATTTCCAAAAAAGAAAAAATCTCTTTTTTGTCGGAAATTAATTGTTCTAATATTAGTGAATTTGTTATAATATTGCATAATATATTATTACGAATAATTATTTTTAAATTTAGAGAAGGGAATGAGAAATAATAGATTGATAAAAAACGAGGAAAAAATTGCTTCCGAAATTATTATTCGATAGATATGGATGGATGTAGAAAAGAATTGAAAGAAGGAAAAAATGACGGGAGGAAAAAAGGATAAATTTCCGAAATAATACAAAGGACGAAGAAGCGTTTTCCAGAAATGCTTTTATCCTTGTAAAAGTTAATTCTTTGAGACATTTTTATTTCTCCATCAGTAGTTCTTTATGCAATTTGTTTTCATGAGTGTATGTGTGTGCATTCATGCAATAGAATTGAAAAGTGTTAACTAGAAAAAATGAAATGAGGAAAATGTAAAAGAGAAAAAAGTAAGTGGAAAGAAATGATTAAAATTGATTAAACTCTTCAAGAATGATCAAAATTTGCTATAAACTATTGAATTATTGGTGTTTGCAATCGACAACCTTTATAATGATAATGATATTAATAATAATATTGTTAACAATACACAATGTTAACAATGATAGTAGCAATACCAATATATAGCAGTAAAAAAAATAATAATGAGTGTAGTAATGCAAATTATAATACGCAAATAAAGCAATAAATTTAAATATTGAAAAAAAAAACTTGATTATTTCTAAAAGATAAAAAACAAAAACTTTCTAATAAAAAGAAATTCCAAAAATTTTTGTTTTATGAAAGCGACAAATATTTTTATTTGAAGTTTCAAGCAAAATTCGGAGATTTAAATTTGCAGGCGAAATTGCTGATAAAAAAAGTATGTCTATGAAATGATTTCATTACCACTTATGCGTTTTGAAACAAGTAATTATTGGTAACTCCTTTTGCTGCTAAATAAAATCCGAGTAAATAAGAAAAATTTTAAAAAAATGAAAAAATGTCGAAATGTCAAGTGTTTTCTGAAATTGGAACTTTTTATGAAATTTCTGAAAAATGCACATTTCGGCAATTTTCACATATTATATAAACTAATTTCATCGTAAAAATGATTGTATTAAGTTGATATATAGAAAATAATATGAGCAAATGAATGATTAGCATATGTTTCAGACAAGTAAATATTGGCAAGTGCAGATTTGCCCAGTACCATTTGGTACAGCTCATTTAGACAAGTAAAATAGTTACATGTTATGCAATTAATTCGGCAATGAAGATTTACCAAGTACCACTTGGTACAACTATTGGGGCAAGTAAAGGCATCTATGATTGATTTGGCCAAAGTGATCAATTTTTTGCAGCTATTTCGGAAAATTTAAATCTTTCTTGCGGCTGATTCGAGCAAATTATTCATCACCAAAAATTCTCCAGGATAATAATGAAAAAGGGCAAGGATAGATAAGCTAGTCCGTTAAAAAGAGTACTTAATGTAAAAATTCCCACCGTACTTCCGTGATCATTCTGAATTGTAAATTCAAAAAAAAAAGTCCGCCTAAAATTTCGATTTTATTATGATTGACTAAAACTTGCAAGAAAAATGATTTGGTGATTTTTAATTCAGAAATGATATTTATTCCAAAAAATAAAAATAAAAAAGAATAGAAACTTTTGGAACAATTATTAGCAAAAATGAAATCTGCTAATAATTCATTAACTAAATTAGGCAAAGAATTTTTATACCAGCAATATACCTCCATAAACTATATGCATATACATATCTATATGTATATTATATATTTTGAATTTCGTTATGATTTCCAATAAAATTTTTCTTGAAAAAAAGTACTTCGTGAAAGAAATTGCGAACAAAAAAAAGTACAAGCGAAAGAAATCTTTTAATTTAAAACTCTTTTTTCATTTTAAAAATAAAAAAACAGTTTTCTGGATAAAATAAATTTCAAAAAAAATCTGAACGAAGAATAACATAAGTTTTATTTTTTCTTTCTAATTTTCGCTTCTTACTTATATGAAGAGTAAATTTGATAACAGAATAACAGATTGAGGGCTTTTCAGCGTTCTATTTAGCTACGTTAATTCATTAAAATGTTGAGAAAAATCGCAAAAGAAATGTTTTCTTTTTTTTGGTTGGAAACAAAACGATGTCAAATGAAGGAATTCGTGTGCATAGAAAAAAACCGAAAGAAATTATGGCAAAAATTTTTTAAAATAAGAAATGGAAAAAAAATTAAAAAGAAAATGAATCTTAAAATATAGAAAACAAATGCTTTAATAATATTTGAACAGAAACGGCAATTTCAGTTGTAAATATAATGCGATAATATTGAATTTTTTCAAAAATCAAATCATACAAAGTAGCACCTTGTTTTGTTTTAATATCCAAATTTCATTTAAATAAATTTTTTACTACATTAATCAAGAACAAAAAAAAATTCAATAAATATTAGCAATGCTATTTGAAATTGATTTGTCAATTTCTTTTGTGAATTTTATCACAATCAACTTTCTTTTTAATAATTATTAAAGTTTCATAGTTTCCATGAACATTTTCATTGAATTTTTTAATAATATAATATTTTAATGCAAGAAATAAAAAGTTACACATTTTTATTGACAAAAACTGAAGCGATGGAAAATATTTGAGAAAAACTTAAATATCAATAATTTTGTAGTATTTCATTATCGTAATTTGCTTATGTGCTTATATAGATGTTGCTTCAACAGCTTCGCTACTTTTTACATTTGATTTCTTCTAGCTGGATTATTTTCTACTTGGCCATTACAACTAATGCATTTGCAATTTATAATTGCACTCGTAACACTGATTACTAACACGTCAGAAATGATAAGCACCAACTTATCACAACAATTTGTATATGCAATTCATTGTTTTTTTAAAAAAAAGAATCGTTGGAATAATTAATTTGAAATATAAATCAAAATTTATGTTTTATTTCGAAGCCACTATTATTTTTAAAATTATAAAATTAATTGAAGAAATTAAGAAATGAAAGTAATTTTTGAAAAATTTTCCAAATAATTAATTATTTTTTTTACTATTTTAATTTTTCCAAATTAAATATCCAAAAAATGTAATATATATCGTAATATATACCAAAAATGTAATATATACCAAAACTAAGTTAGTAATATCGGATAACTGATTTTTTATTTAGTTTATTTTTCAGTAATCGGTGGTTTAGTGTTTATTTTATTTTATTAATCGATTTTTTGTTTTTTTTTATAATCGGTGGATTTTTTAGTTGTATTGATAATGTGTTCACCAATTTGACACAATTAAAATGTATTATTATGCTTGTATAGTTTTCCAGCAAAAAAAATTTATAAAATAATATCAAATAAAAAAAATCCATTCATTTCTTATCAATCAATAATCAATTATCAGTGTTCAATTAGTAAAACTGTCTGATTTTATAATTGGACAGAAGTTGCTATTCGTTTTCCTTTTAATTTTGAAAAAAAGATTTTAATGTAAATAATTACCTATTAACTGTTTTTTGATTTGAAGCTTTTGTTTTTTTTTTGTTTCGTTTTTTTTTTTCGTAATTATGAGATATATTTTGGAAATATTTGAAATTAGGGAGAAAATTTTTGACGATTATTTCAAGTTTCCACTTCTTTATCAGGGGAATTTTAAAAAATTTTTTAATTCCAAAGTTTTTCAGATAGAATATTTATGAAAGAAAAATTTTTAACAGTTCATATTAAATAGGAAGTTTGTGTCAAGAGCGTTTTTTTCTGTCTTATCGAATGAAATTTCTTCAATTTTTTGTGAAAAATTTTGGAGTTCAAAAAATTTTTACAAATTTCAAAGTTTTTACGATGTATGTATGAAAAAAAAACAATAAATTTTTAATTGATTATCACACTTCTATTCTAGATGGCGATGCATAATAATTGTTATAAAATGAATTGTTTATTTTATCGTTTATTTCCAAATTCATCCATTATGTAAATTAATTGTTTTTTTTTTTTTTTTTTGTTAACATATTATTTATCTATTTGCATCGTTTTTTTATTTTTTATTTGCCTATTTATTTTTTGTTTTACTTTAATATCGATAGAACGTGTTTATTTATTTATTATCATTGGTAAAATCTATTTAAACATCAATTTTTATCACTGGTAAAATCTTTTATTTACATTATCAACTTTTATTTACAATTAACAACATTTCTTTGTTTGTTTATTTTCCAACAAAACTTGCTTATTTATGTCTTTTATTTATTTTATTATCAATTAAATTTGTTTATTTGTCTAGATATTTATTGGACTGTCGATTTTTTCCGCTCTTCTTGCTTTTTATTGTATTACTTATAATAAGCTGCAAAATCTCTTCTAGATTTTAATTAAATTGGATAATTATTAGCAGTTACTAGTTATCAGTTGCAATCATTAATCAAAAACAAGGATTTAGAATTTTTGAACAGAAGTCAAAAAATCTTCTCAAATTTAATTAAACGGTGTAGCAATTCTTCAATGTAGACAGCAATTAGCTAATATCATAACATTATCATTATCAAATTAGCATCATTATCAAATGGTTGACTTTTCTATCGTTATCAATTCATCATTGTTATCTTTCTCTTGTCATGCTATTAACATCGTCAAATTATAGCTGCAAGCACAAAATTAAGCATAGGCCAAAAATTAGCTATAACCACAATTATTATCATTATCGAATCATTGAACACTTAATTATCGTCACAGTCATTATCAGAAACGAATTATCATCCAGTATCTAGCATTCATCAAATATGTAATTATTATCAAAATCAATTTATCATTATTATAAATTGTAAAACAATGATATTCTTTCTATCATCAATAATGAACACTTTAAAAAAATCTTATTCAAATTTCCAACTTTTAAAATTTGTCACATCATTTGCTTTGCCTTTTTACTGGCAGCCTTTTTTACTGATGGGATGATAATAATGAAAATCACAAGTGACAAATGCAAAATGCATTTCTGAGAATTATAATATTATTACTATTAAATTCAAATTCAATATTAAATTCTTGCTTATTCTTCTCTTCTTCTTATGGTATAAAGTGTTAAGCGTTTGTTAACAAGCAAGATGATAATTGATTATTTATTAATTTATTTTTTTTTTTGTCAAAATAATCAAAGTTGAAAAGAGAAAACGATAAAAAAAAAAAAGAGAAAAGCAGAGGGAGAGAGAGATAAGTGAGGACAGAATTCTAATTTGGACGATTTATCTTCATCTCATATGATTTATTTATGACATTAGCTATCCGATAATAATATCGCTGGTTTGAATTACTTGGCCATAAGTGGAAGGTTATTATTTAAGCAGTACTGTATGAATAAAACTACAACAATCCGGTCGAACATTTTAAATGGAGTGCAAGTCAAAATTGCAACATATAATTTTAATATCGTTTCAACTAATTTTTTTTGAAAAATATTTATAAATATATAATAAAACCTGAAAAAATGCGATTTTATGAAATATCGCTCTAAAATCCAAAAAAAATGAAAGCGAAAGAAATTAGCAGTAGAGAATTGGCTTAGCTAATTTTATTGGAAGAGTTTCTGAAAAGCTTTGCTGCGTTTTTTTTTTTTTTAAACTTAGGATTTCATATTGGCTAATATCATGCATTATTGCACCAGAATTTTTTTAAATTCCATGAAAATGATACGCCCAAAAGTGTCATTGTCAATGAGCTAAAAATGTTATTGTTAATGAGCCTAAAAGCTCTACAATTTACATACTGATAGTTAAGCAAAATTCTAGTCTATATGCTTGCGAATATAAAAATTTATGGTGAAATAAAAAAAATACTATTATGAGAATTTCGCAGCAAAATTATTCAATTGCAAATTAAACAATTTAACATTTGATTAATCAATTTGTATTTTAATTGATAGATGTGTACTTGAGAATTGCTCCTTGATTAGTCATGGTCTCAAAAATTCTTTTTAAAAAATGCAGAGCATTAATTAGTCTTCTAGGTTTACCAAATTTGTATTTGATTAAATTCAGTTGTATTTTTACTTAAACAATCTTATTTATGTTCCATTAACTAATTTCCTAAAATTGATTGAAATATCAAAGGCCACAGCTATTTCCTGGACTAAAAAATATTATTATTTATTTCTATATAAATTTTTCCATTCTCCTTTATTACTCTTTCCGAGAAACAATATTAAGGTTAGGCTGATTATTTGAAGTTGAACAATTTTGATATTCCAAATGAATGAACTAAAAAGTTAACAAAAAAAAACGCAAAGTACTTGATGAACTTTTATAAATTTCCAAATTTTAATTTTTTGAACTTTTATCAAAAAACGATTGTTAAAAATATTCAACAATTTTACATGTCGCATATTTTTGTTACTTTAGACTTTTTTCTCTATTCCACCTAATTGAAAGCATATGGCAGAAAAGGTAAAATGTGGATGTAGAAATAAATTTAAGGCTATGGCCTGCGAAGTTTTCTTATTTCAATAAGTTTGTCGAAATGAATGTTGACAGTTAGTTCATTACTGACAAAGGCTTCATCCTGAAGCCTTCTTCATTCTTATTGATTTTACAATACGATTCAATTTATCAGTTGTTTAAACAAATTTCTGCTTTTTTGTTGTTTATCAAATAGGCAATAATTATTTTGAAAATGCAACCAATAAATGATGATAAATTGCTTCAATTATTACATTAAGTTTAGCTCCTGATATTATTGTTGTATTGTTGTCACTATTGCTATTGTTGTTGTTCTTGTTTTTTCATTATCGTTATTGTTGTTGCTGTTGTTGTTGTTTTTGTTAGCGCTACTGTTGCACGCTGTTGTTGTTACATTCTTATTTTTGCTGATTGTTTTTGACACTATTCTTATTTTTGTTGCCTTTACTTTTGCTACTGTAGTTATTGTAGTAATTTTTGTTGTTGTTGTTGTTGTTGTTGTTGTTGTTGTCATAGCTATTATCACTATAGTTGTTATTTTTGACATTATTGTTACTGCTGATATTGTTGTTGCTATTCTTATTATTATTATTATTAATGTTGTTGTAGTTTTGCTATTATTGTTTTTGTTATAATTGTCATTATTATTTCTGCTGCTACTGTTGTATAATTATTGTTATAATTGCAATAGCATGAAATTTAAACTCATTGCTTTTTTTTTTTTTGTTTTGCAGCTAAACAAATTTATTGACCTTTTCATTCGCATTTTCAATCCATGTTAAACATTACTTTCGCAACTGAAATGAAAGTAAATAAATTAATAATCATATAAATATAGTAACAAGTAAAAAGTAATAATATTAACAAGAGAGTAAAAATTGAAATAAACAAACAATAAGCAAAACAATCAAATAATTAATATATCATCTGTATTTTCAATCAAGAAATTCTATTGCAATAAAAGATTTTTTTTTCTAAAAGAACATTTTTCAATTTAGAATAATTCTTTTATGCAGCAATTTTAAGGAATTTACCCTTCTTTTTAAAGCAAAAAACACAAATTGAAAAGTAAATTTGGAAAATTGCGTTTTTTTTAAAATTTGTTGAGCTTAAAGTCGCAACTAAACAAGAAATGAAATTATAGGTAAACCAAAGGCATGTCTTTTTTAATGAAGGCATGTCTTCTTAAACATTGTAACAAAGGCATGTCTTCTTAAACATTTTATGAAAAAAACTCATATAAAGCGCTGTACATGCAATATTATAATCTAATGCTTTGCACAATCAAAAGTATCTGATCAAGAAAATAATCATGAACAAAAATAAAAACAAAAAAGAAATTTCTTTAGAAAATATTTTGTATAAAAGGCTTCAAATGATCATAAGCAGAAAAAGAGAGAAAAAGTAACTGTGCACGAAAGATTTTACGTTAGAAGGCGTATCACATGAACAGAGCAATCGTATCAATCTCTAATGATATCATAGAATATTATGATTGGCTTAAAACACAACCTTGCACAAAAACGCCTATATAAAAAAGTTTTTTGTTTTGTTTAATTTCTTTCTTTTTTTTGAAATTTTTCAAATGAAATTTCTGTTATTATGAAGTAAGAGAACAAAAAATGAATTGCAATTTTCTTGTGCAAATAATAATTTAATTTCTCTACAACAGCAAAAATAATTTTAGAAATTTTACAAATGTTTGTGGTAGCAATAAATTTTTGAGCCTTATAGTAGAAGTAGTAGTTGCATATATGGCGAGCAGGCGTGGTATTTATGTCATTGCAATATTCCAAATTTTTTTTTATGAAAGAAGAAAATAACGTGATGCTGAATATTGAAAAATAGGAACCATTAAATATGCAGAGCATATATATGACACGAGACAAAAAATGAATAAATAAATAAAAATTCTGATTTCACACTTTTTTTTTCATTCGAATATTTCGCATAAGATGCAATGATATCATTAATTTTCCGTAGGGTTAATAACAGCAATAAAAATAATAATATGTTATATGGATTTGAACTGGCAGACACACAGTTCCAATTTTCATTTTATTCTATTTCTTCATGTATGAAATAAAACTTTGCAATTCAAGCAGCTAATATTCTTAGAATATTTCCTACGACTCACTAATTTATTAAATTATTCTATTTAATATTTTAATTAATATATCGTTAAATTGGTTCATCCACTCATTCAGTTCCATTTTTCTTGCTAATTTTTTTTTCTTGAAAAACTTTTCAATGTAATAATTATTTGAATAAAATAAATTCTTCATAGAAACAGAAAATAACAAAAAAAAAGGAAAAAAGATTTGTAATGAATATTTGTTGAAAAAAACGAAACAAATATTCATCGTAATATAATATATGAATGAATATTTTTAACGAACATTCTTTCTTTCTTTTCAATAAAATTTAAACTAGATAATTTTTAAATGGAACAAACACAATTCAATTCAATTATACGTGGAAAAATTACATCGTTATTTTTGTGTTTGTAAATATGAACGAAAATATTAATTACATTCAATTATTATTTCTACTGTGATTATTTTTATCTTTTAATAAATTCTTTTTATATAATTTTTTTGTAAGAAATTTCTGCACCCTTTTTTTGATTAATCAATTTCATAATTATTTGATAAATTTTTCAATTCGTTTTGTTTTTGTTTTTTTTCTGTCTTAATTTGATTTTATATGATTTTTATATCGCTGAGGGTATTTCTTTGTATTTCATTTAAAATTTTTCTTTTTCTCTGACAATTATTGCCTGTCGTTTTTTCTCACCCTCCAATCTTATTATTATTATTATTAAATCTAATTATTTTCTATTTTTAACTTTTTTTCTTTTTCAATAAAGAACTAAACTAAAACTTTCAATCCGAACACATAATTATGGGTGGAAAAATTGCATAATTATTGTTTTTTGCAATCGTTTAAATGGTCATATATCTGACAGTATGTATGTTTATTAATATTCAACAAGTTTTTTTTTAAAGCTTTCATTTTTAATGCTTTTCCTTCTTTTAAAGTAATACTTAAATCCAAGTAATGTCGCAATAATGTTATCATTAATTTTTTTGCTTTCTAAATATGCTTCATTAAAACTTTCCGAACTTGTTTCAATTCTTCGGTCTTTGAACATTCAAGTTTCAAGGAATTGATAAAATGTAACTGTGGAAATACGGAATTTGTGACAAATTAAATGTTTGATTTTTTTTTTTGAATTAATCTATTCGAGTGATATTTTGAATGATCTATTATCGAGTGATTTGCATTGAAATCATATTGATGAAAATAATATGTTTCTTCGGAAAAAATTCAGGCTGATAGATAAATTCAAAGCTTGCAACATAGATTATTTTGCTAGTCGATAAACCCAAATATTTCAGTTATGTTACATTGCTTCCAGTTAGGTTACGTTGCTATCGATAAATTAAAAAATCTTTTTATAGTAAAAACATTACGCTTTGTGTTAAATTTTCATTTTCCTTTACAGGTAACAATGAACTTTTTGTCATAATATGAAAACTTGCAGTTATATCATGAAAAAAGTTCTCCTCCGTCATGAATTTCTTGCAGTCCTTTGTTTATGCGAAATTTCATTTAACTTCATCTTGTAATTGTTTACTTCAAAGATTACACAAGCAATGGCTAGTAGCTCTATCATTTCATTCATTTCTATCGTTAACAAGTAACAGTCTCTTGAAATACTGCATCTTCATTGAATTTCTTACTTTTCCATAAATAATTACGTCTTTTTTAATTCGAATGAATTACTTAATCAAGTATATTAGAAAACCAATTTATTTGATCAGTAAAGGCAAAAAAACATTTTCAATTAATTTTTTGCATTGCAACGATGATTGAAAGATGATAAAAAAAAAGAAACACAATAAGAAATAATATCTCCTCTTCGTGGTTTAGTTATTCTAATGGAATTAATGCTAATTTGTAAAAGTAATTAATTCTAATTAATACTGAACTCTTTTCAATCATTTAATGCTTTCAATCATATCATTTCTATTGTTAGGATCTGAAATTAGTATATCACTGTTTTTTTGTTAATTTGAATCATTGGAATTTTTTCGTGCTATTTTGATTTTTAATTTAAATAATCAAATGTTAGTAATTTTGATAATTTTAACTAATAATTCAATATTGTTTTATAAAAAATACTTGATGATGCATTTGTGTTGTAAATGAATGATCGAATTAATTATGTAAACAATGAAAATATTTCAGGCTAAAATCAGTTTCAGTGCAAAATTGTAAAATTTTAAACTAAATTTAGCTTTTTAACAGGAAGTAATAAATGTCGTTAGAATGGAATATCTTTTCAACTGTTATTGCAGCACTTCTTGTAATACTTATTCCAGTAATTTTATCTGATCCAGTTAATAATATCTTAGACTCCGATAATTCTAATAATAGCGATGTTTTTGCTGTCTTACAACAAACTGATATTACAAAGGAGACTTTTTCATCTTTTCCTAATACTGTTACTATTATCACTACTGCTACTATTACTACTACTAATAGCATGATGGAATCAATTGGGAGTAAAAGTATGATACAACGTAATTCTGCCATTTCATTGCAACAGCCGATCAAAAGCAACAGTGCTATTCAGCAAACAAGAGAAAAAGTATGGAAAAAAAACTTTTTGCAAATAATATTTTTGATAAATAAATTTTTCAACAATTAATATTTTTGATAAATAATTTTTCAACAAATAATGTCAAAATTATTGCAAAGCGTAGATATAAATTTCTGATTGTATCAACAGCTTTCTACTTTTTTAAAGCATAAAAATGTTTAAGAAACAGATAACAGCTAGAAATAACAGACGAAACGTAAAGAGCAACGTGAATCGAACAATAATGCCAGAAACGTGTAAACACGTAATGGCCATTTGCAATGATGAGCCAAAATCGCTGATACCAGTATGCGATAATTTGAATCGAACATATCGTAGCCCATGTTCTCTTGCTTTATTTAACTGCAAACGGATAAATTTGGCCCATAAACATTGGCGGATTTTAGTACATGTTGGGCAGTGCAATATGTATTCACCAATTTTTACGTTTGATGAAGAAGTAAGATTTTTTTTTTCACTCTATCATTCCCTAAAACATTTTTATAATATTATTAAAGTAGAAAAAAAAATCAAATCTTAACAAATTTTAAATTATTCAGAAAGAAGTAAAAAATTTTGCAAATAGTGAAAGTAACCATAATCTATGCTATCATAGTATTTCACTCAGTGCTTTAATTCGGTGATTTTTTTCTTCTTAATAATTCCACTTACTCATCAGTTGGTTGCGTAGTTTCACTAAGTGATCAGTTGTTTGTGTCACTAACAAAAAATGATTGTATCATTTAAATGAAATGTCTTCATTTCAAATCAATTTAGATTCAGGGGTCATGTTGAATTGTTACAATTAGAAATTGCTTACAAACACAAACTAGAAAAATCATTTCAAAAAAAAAGAAAGTGATTGAATGATTGCCGATAAATTTGATAGATTAAAATTGTTTTTATATTTAATTAATGAATTTACTTCTATAAATCCTTAGACCTGTTTGCATAACTTTAGGATTATTGTAATTTATTGGCTATTAAATGTTGAAAGTTTTTATCTGATAGCTCCTACAAAATCTATTCTCGAAGTACATTAATGTTAAAGTATCACATATTTCAGGTTTGTCCAACAAATTGCTCGCAAAAATATAGACCTGTATGTGATACTAAACAAAAGGCATATCAAAATTTGTGTGATTTTCAAATGCAAAACTGCTTAGCAAGAAAGGAAGTAAGTTAATAAGTGATTCGTGGTTTGGGTTCGTGAATGAAGATTCGGAAAACTTCACCTCTTGACGCAACTAACTTGTGATTAAGAAGGTATCGCATGTACGCTTACATACAGCGAAAGACCTAGCTAAATGTTTGTTGAAACTATTCATTTGTTACATGATCAATGTAGTGGTGGATGTTGTAGAAAAAACTGAAGGAACCGTTCGAGGAGATGCAAGCGCTAGATGACCCATGATTCAGATCCATGTGAAAGAGTAGGCAGTAGAACAGCACTAAATCTTTTGTCTTCAGATATTTCTTGCACGGAATCATTTGCGAAGCCTTCTGAAGATTCCGTGGTCTTTGTTGTTCAATTTGTATATTTCTTTGTCAATAATCCAAAAGAAAAAACAATGTTTCATGAATAATTGAAGTGATGGAGAAATGTGTTAAGCTCTTAATCCCAGATGATAATAATAGAAGATGGGATTCAATTTATGGAGCAATTGATGGAGACTAAATAAATCTAAAGATTCGACAGACTCGCAAAGCAGGATGTTAAGCAAAGTTGCAGAGCCGCTTTAGTATGAGCAACGAGGCCAGCATTCAACGAAGAGCAATTCGCGCATATCATTTCGTCGGAATGTTGACTCATGAAAGTTCGTGGGAATTAGAACATTAGGATCTTATTATCGTCGGAATGTTGGCTCATGAAGGTTCGTGGGATAGCTGATTACTGTCTGGCATCTTTCAAACAAGCAGTATACCTTTGAAAGAGTTTCCTTGTTTGTCCGATATCTGTTAACTTTGGCTAGCCAAACCAGAATAACCAGTGAAGATGTACGTACTTTAGGCCCCATCTTCTCTAGACCCCTTTCTATTTAGAGCAAACAGTGCTCTTTCTGAATAAGGCTGCTTGGTCAATTGTTATATCAAGTAAATCTCGAGCGACCAAAATCCTAAAGCGCTTGCATTTGGGTTGGAAAATTCCAATACACTTTGTTCACCTGCAGTTTCGTTCCTTGTCTGGCTCTGCAGGGCTTTTTTGTGGATGAATCCTTTGTACCTCTGCAGTTAGTTTTTCTTTTAAGTGAAATACGAGATGTGCTGAACTGATCTCATTCTTTACTCCATAGATTCATCAATTAAAGCCTAGCGAGTTTTGGTGGCGATAGCAAGATCTCCATACGCAGATTTTGTTTTTCTTTCTTAGATGCATGATCGATATATAGGTCAATTGAACTCATCTACGAGAATTTGGACACTCTTTTCCTGACCCTTTTGTTGTGCCTGCATGAGAGTCTGCTGGAGACATATAGCCATCACCAGCAAAGTTGGGAACCTGATAAGAAGAGTGCGCAAGCTTCCTTCTCAGACAAAGCGTTATCCGCGAAACAATGAACAGAAATTAAGCGATCGATCAATTGCTAGCCTAATAAATGATTAACGAGCTTATAATTCAGGCTAAAAGACCTATATATTAATAGATCATCAAATATAAGCCATAGAATGCTATAATTGTTAAATATATTTACTTGCCATTATCTTATGATATCTAACAAATTATTAATACAACTTAAATTCTAATTTAAACTTTTTCCTTATTATTAACTAAGATCGTGCAATTTGGCTACAAATTTATCGCCGTAAATTTATCCACTAAAATTTACCATCATCTCAATTAACAGAAAATTAATTAATCTAAACAAAGCATTTTTAAATTAAATGTAATTTAAAATTTCAAGGATGAAACTAAAGCATCATTCTTGTACGCTTTAACGGCTTGCAATCAATCGGTGAGACAAAATGAGAAGCCTATGATTAATGTATGATTTTATTTATTTCCAATAATTTCCATTTTCAATTAGTAAAATTTCTTAAATTTAATTATTCTTGAGAGTGATGAAATAATTATGAATAAACTGATTGACTTTTTCTTTTGCAATCTATACTTTTATTAATTAATTTATTTGATTGAAGTGAAGTTTTTTCAAACGCAAATCTTTAGGAAGCATTTGTTTGTGCAATGCCGAAAAATTGTACTGATCTACCGCAACCTGTATGCGATAGCAACGGTGATTGGCATAGGTTCGTTTAACAGAGCTATTTCGTTAATTTTTAAATTGCTAAATTTCATTGATAATTTTTGAATTTTTTTTTTTTTTGCAGAAATCAATGTAGTTTTTTACGCGCGCAATGTGTCGCTGCACAAAGTGGAAAAGACTTTCTGTCGTTGGTTGATGACAAATTTTGCATCGCCAAGAATAGCAACAAAGATGCTAAGAAAGGTCATAGTTTAAAAAAAAAAAAATCATTCTCAATAAGGCATTCATAATTAATATCTAAAAAAAGTTCATGATAAATGTTCAAATGAGAAAAAAAAGCTTCATTCTCAAATGTGAAATTAATCTTTAAATGTGTTAAGAAACTTTTCCACTCCTTTTCTTTTATTACTTTGCTTATTGTAAAAATTTTGCGTGAGGTTTCACACAAAAGTTTCACGTAAAATTCAACTTTTTTTTTGAAGCATTGCATCGTTGTTATCATCAATGTCCAGAGAATTTATCATATGAACCAATATGTGCAACAAATTTTGCAACATATCCAAATCGTTGTCTGTTTCAAAATGCACAGTGTCGTGATAAAAGTATAAATAAATTATACTATGGTCAGTTTGATAATTTAAAAATTAAACATTAAATTAAAATAAAAACGAAATTATTTTGATTCGCATTTATCATTTGCAAATATTTCATAATGATAATACAATGAAAAAAAAGAAAAGAAAAGAAAGAAATAAATAAACAAAGCGAAATATGTTCTTCTTTTCATTACTAATTAGTAAAGCTTTTTGTAGCAACAGGAACTTAAATAATTAAAATTTTTCTAAGAAATGCTTTAAATAATATTGATTTCATGCTTTTTTTCTCTTTTTAAAATTTTTGATAAATTATTTTTTGTGCATTTTTTAGTTTTGCTTTTTTACCACATCAAAACATTTCTCGATTTTTTTTTCAAATTCAAATTAATTGATTATTTAAATTATAATTATGTACAGGTGAATGTCGTGATTGTTTGACACTAAATTGCAATAGGACAACAAAACTGAATGTAGACGAGAATGATGACTTAGATTCGAATTTCATCTGTGATCAAGCCGGTCGTACGAAGCGAAAATGTGAATTTGAAATGTTACGTTGTATTTATGAGCGCAAGAATGGTTACAACATAACCGTCGCATATGTTAATTTTTAAATTTTATTCGTTTTAAAAATGTACAAATATGAGTTGAGAGTTTTCTTTGAACGAAAAGTGAAGGGAGGGAATGGAGAAAGAGAGGAGCGGAGAAGTGAAAAAAAAGAAGTGTAGAATAAAATGTTAGGAATATATGCAGCAAAATTACTCATATTTAATTATGGACAATTAATTTTCGCAGTAAACATTTCATTTGTTAATTATTACAAAAATTAGTGATACAATAAAATTGCAAAAGTTAAAGAAAAGCAAACAGCTTGCAATTTTTGTGATAAAGCTTACCAAAAGTGAAATCCAAATCGAAATATTAAACAATAATATTTGGAATTGAATTAATTAGTAGTAATTAATTTGTTCGATTCAAATATGAATGAATTTACGCATGAATATATATATCAGATGATTATTTCAAAAAAAAAAATGATTATTAATTGTTGCAATTCTTTTTAAAATAGAAGTAAATTTTTAATTAGCTAGTAAAGTGCGTTTTTTCAAGCAACTGTTCTTTTAATGTACCACTAATTAGTTGAAATTACTAATTAAATGAAATTTGCGAAACAAAAATTTAGATTTAATTTTTTCAATTTTTTTAAATAATTGTGTTAACTTTTGTAGTGGAAAAAAATTTTCAATTGATCAATGGTTTTTTTTTTGGAAATTTGCTTTTTTTTTTCAAATATTGTTTCTTATAGCAGTATACAACTCATTAACTTATTTAAATTTATTTCTTTTGTACTTTAACACTTTTATATATAAATATCATAAGCTAAATTAATCGATCTTCAAAAAAAAGTCTTCATTGAAATTAATTTCAAATTAAATTAATTAAATAATAGGTTTAAAAGAAAAAAAATTTTTTTTGCAGAATGGCCGATGTTGTCCAACAAAAGATACATGTGAGCAATTATCGTTTGACGATGAAAAAATTGAATTGAAATCGCACGGACCAGTTTGTGATTCCGAAAATGTCACTCATTCAAATCGTTGTCTCTTTGAGGTTTTCACCAAATTAATAATAATTTGCTTATAAGGTTTTTTGTTAATGGGAATTTAAAATGAACTTTTTTTCAGAGAAGTAAAATTGTGAATTTAATTCTAATTGGTGCTATTTGTTTTGGTAATGGTTTCTTGGCATTTTTTTTTCTTTTTTTCAAATCAATTATACCACAAATAATTCTTGCAGGTGCATAAATGTCGTGCAGAGAAAATTGAACATCGCAGGGTGACATTATCAAATGCAAATGGCGGCTGTTCGGCAATATCTAATCTAGATGTCGAGACTTTATCACAAGGCATCAGTAATTATTATTACTACGCTATAACTTATTTTTGATAATAAAAGAAATTTTGAAATTATTTTTCACATGTAATATGCAAAATATTAAAAAAACTATAAAATTTTTTAGATTCAGTAATTAATTAATTACCATTTGGATTCAACAATTAACTAATTATTATTTAGATCCAACAATTAATTAATTATCATCAAAGCAGTTTAAAACAAAGAAAAAGTTGTGATTTTTTAAAATTAAGCTGTTAAATTTTAAACAAAAAATTTCTCTAGATATAAATAAAGCAATGAATTACTGTAATAAAAGTATTGAATGTGATACAAACTATGAACCAGTTTGTGGCACAGATGGAATTACGTATGTCAATCGATGTCGTTTGATTAAAACACGATGTTATAATAAGTCTGTTCATTTATTCCATTTGTCCAATTTTAATTCTTTTCATTGAAAAATTCGAGAAAATGAAAATAAATAAATAATTAGCTGCATGATGTTAATTGAATTTGCTGTCCGTTAATTTAAATTAATTAGCTAATTAAAATAACAAAATTTTGAAATTACATTATTGTGATGTACAATATTAAATTAATAAACAGTTGCAACAAAAAAATTTTAGTAGAATTTTTTAACAAAAAATTAACTAAATTAACATAATTAATTAATTATTTAAATTAAATAAGAAATGTTCTTCTTTGAAGAACATTGCTGCCTGCTTATAACGGTGAATGTTGCATAAATCGATGTGAACAATATTGGGCACCAGTTTGTGATAACAATAATGTTACTCATTTAGTAAGTTAATTTATAAAAAAGAAATTTTAAATTTTAATCAATAATGTATTCAGTAATTTTTGAACTCTTTTATCTTAATAATATTTATTGTAGCTAATTATTTTGCAGAATTTATGCATGTTTAACATGCAAAATTGCATTGCTACACGACGTAATGATCAGCAATTATTGCGAATTATTAGTCATACAGTATGTCCAAATGATGCATGCAGCATGCCATGCATGCCAAATGATTATCAACCTGTTTGCGCATCAAATGGTTCGTTGGGAAAATTTTTTTCACCACACGAACTGGTTGACTTTTAACAAATCAATTTTTTTAATTTTATAAATAAAAAAAAGAAAAAAAAATTTTATTCAATTTTAGAAATAAACAGAAAAAAAATAAAATTTAAAAACCAAAAAAAGCGATACTTTATTTTGCATGCATTTAATTTTAATGCATTATGCTATCATGAAATTATTCATTTGCATAAATTTTATCGTATAATGTTAAAAAACGGGAAATATCGATTTTTTTGTTCATTTTTTTGATAACAAACAAATGTTGATAACGATTAATTGATTGATTGATTGCTTCGTGAACAAAAAAAAACATTTATTATTGGTAGAATTATTTGCTAGGTGTAACATATCGTAATGAATGTGAATTAAACAGTGTAATTTGTGCACTTGACAAGCAAAGTGATCGATTGGATTTGATGCAAAATGTTGGAGCGAAATTGGAACTTGATTATATCGGTTAGATAAAATTAGCTACATTATTTATGGTCCGGTTAAAAACTTCCGGGATTGATTAATGATCTTCGGAAAATAAGAAAAAAAAAAGAAATATGTACAAAATGTTTTTGTTTGATGAAAATACAATTTGGAAATTTCACAACTGGGCAATATTTTAAACTTTTTGGAAAGTTTAATTTAAAATTTTTCTTGTTTTAAACTTATAAATGAAATAAAGTATTTGAGGAGAATGCTGTGAGGAAAATACTGCAAAATGTGATGATAATGACAATGTTGTACCAATTTGTGATAGCGAAGGATATACGCATAAAAATATTTGTGAATATGAGTGGAAGGCATGCCTTTCACGTAGACGTTTCCGGACCAATCTTACAATTCGTTACTTGGGAGAGTGTTGTCTGGATAATTGTCAACACGAACCAAAATCCAAAATGTCAACACTTTGTGATGATGCACAAACAACTCACGATAGTTGGTGCAAATTTAGGTACTAATTACTAATATTCATTTTTATGAAATACATTCCGATTCACACTCATAATATTCACATTATCCGATTCATGTTCATAATATTCACATTATTTAGTTCATATCCATATATTCACATCATCCGGCTCACGTTTATAATATTTACATCATCCGATTCACGTCCATAGTATTCACACAATGTGCTAGATAATTTTTGAACTTTTGCATATTTATTTGTCACTAAATTCAATTAATTTATTTGCTTAATTAAATTTTGCAAATTTGTTAATTCACACAGTATTGATTTGTGCATCGATGTTGCAATTAATTTATAGCTTATCTAAGATTGAAATATTTGAATGATCCCTAAAGGTTTTTTTTTTTTTTAAGGAAATACCAAATTAAATTTTAAGATTAGCACAGTGTGAATCGCATCGCTTTCACAATCGTACACTACAAGTAGCATATTTGGGTGAATGTTGTCCAACATCATATGGCGAATATTGCACAAACAGTGGACCAATATGTGACACTGAGAGCATGACACATCAGAATTTATGTGCCTTCTGGCACAAACAATGTCTAATGAATCGAACAGAACAAAAATTAATTAACATTGCTTATTATGGTAAGTTTATTTAGAAATTAACTAACACTTCGTATTATAGTAAGTTTATTATAAATATGAGAAAAATAAGAAAAAAGGTTTACAAATACATTTTAACATTTTAAAATAGAATTTAGATTAATTAAATTATTTTTGTGTGAAAAAAAATTGCTTATCTAAATAAATAATTTAAATAATTATGTGAGACATACATAATACTTTTTTTTAATAAATTTTTGGTCAATGTTGCACTAAGGACAATTACTGTGACAATGATCGAGAAGCAGTATGTGATCAGCACGGAGTAGTTTATCCTAACCGATGTTATTTCAATTCAAAAAAATGCTTCTTAGAAAAGATGTTTGTGTTTTTTCTTTTTTCTTAACATAAAATTTTAATTGTAACAATTTTTTTGAATAGAATGAAAGTTTTAAAATTTAACAAAAAATGAAACAATGAAAAAAAAATTATGATTCATGGTAATATTTTTTGTTTAAAATTTTAAAAATTGAGATTTCGAAAAGATTTAATTTTTTTTATGACAATAAAAAGTGACACAATTTACTTTTTAAGCAAAAATTTCAGAAGTAATACGACATTACTACTCAGTGAATGTCCGCGAAGTGTCGAACTGCAATTTGCTAATACTACTGCAAAGACCACATAAATCGATCAGAAATTGCCATTTATTATATTTGCAACAAATTTATTTGTTTGATTCTCTTTTTAAGTTTATATTTAGTAAATGATTTATTTGCATTGAAAAAGGAAATGTTTTCGATAACTTATTAATTTGAAAAATATTAAAAATTTTTTGTTTTTTGTTAACTATTGACTGATATTCTTTTTCTTTATTTTCTTATTTTTTGCTTTTTTTTCAAAAATTTTTTCTTGTAAAAATTTTGCTGTTATAAGCCGGTAAAATTGTTTACATAAAAAATGACTTAAACGTGTAGAAAATGATGCAAAATGCTTTAAATAAAAAATAAGCGTTACTTAGTTGTATATTAAATGCTTTTAAGCATTTTTGTAAATTATGCTACATTGTATAATAGAAATTTTTAATTGCAAAAAAAAATTTGAAAAAAATTTTAATTGAAATATTTGAATTGTTGTTATTACCATAAACTTTAATTCGAGCAAACATTAAACTTATAGGATGAAAATTTGTGCGCATTGAAAATTTTCATTTTAATCTTTTATTGACTTATATTCTATTATTCAAGTGTTCCAGTTCTGATTTATTTGAATTGCAACAGAAAAATGCAAAAAAAAATCAGTAATAGAACAATCATACAGAATTCAGCATGATTGTAGATAAAGTTTTTTATTAATGAATTAATTTTTTTTCCTACAATAAAAAAATAGCTGAAATAATAATAATTAATATTTCATAAAGATATCATTTACGGTATTTCATAAATTCTAAATATTTTTAATAGAAGTTCAAAATTAAATTATTTTACAGTTTATTAATATTTAGTTATTCATTGAGTATTTCAATGTATGTCATTTACTATAGAGAAAAAAAAAAACTTAAGCTTAGGCTTAGGTTAGGCTTAAGCCTAAGCATATAGGTGTTTGTTTAGCTTAATTCATAAATGAAAGAGAAAAAATGAAGCAAACGTTCTCATATTTGCACAGTGATTTTGGAATACTAATTTTAAATTAAACGATAATTTTGATATAGGAATGCTATGAAAAAGCATAGGTAAAAGTTTTCAAGTAACAAATATGTATAGAGTGCGATGTATATTTGATGACTGTAGAAATTTTTTTTTAAATTAATGAACTTTTTGAACAATTTATTCAAAAAAACTTTTAACAATTTTTTTTTTTTAGAAATAGTTTCTAATTACAATTGCAGCTATGGAGATAATTATATTTAAAATTTTTCTTTTCACTTTATAAGTTTTTTTAAAAGAAAAAAATTTTTGAATAATTTTAAAAGGCTGACTGATTCTTAAATTATTTCTGAAGAGTATTAAACGATTGAAAATAAGTGTTTTCAAAATTTTTCTGGAGTTTTTAGTGTCTAAAAATTGCTCGAAATTTAATTAGACAATTTCCAGTAATTTTAACTAAAATTAAAGAAAGTGAGGAAAAAAAATTTTGATGGAATTATTCATTGCTGGTTCTTATTTATCCCTCACTTAATTTACAGATAACGAATTTTTTTTTCCACTTAATTCACTGATGACGAATTTCTTTCACTTAATTCGTTGATAAATAATTTCCTACTTATCGATTTGTTATTTCTTTAATTGCTATTCTGCATTTAAATACATATCACTTATATATATATAAATATATCGCATCAACGAATGATTCATAAAATTTGGATTGGAGAAGCTTGTTTTTTTGTTAATGTCATATCATAATTAGATAAATTATGCAATCAATTCAAATTTTGAATTTAAATTTGAATTTAAACTCAAAAACGGTTTTTGAACAAAAAGGAAAAATGCGCGAAAAATGAGCAAACTTTTTTCGATGTCATAGGTGTCATATGAATCAATAGAAAAATTTGATGAGTGCTCCAGAAGGATTCACAAATTTGTTCAAAAAAAAAAACAAATTTGTGAATCCAAAAAAAAAAATTGCATATTTAAAAAATGTATTTACGTTAATAACATTAAAAATAATTATGTGAAAACGATTAAAATTTTTTCTACTTAATAAAATTTTGTTTTTTTTCAAATAAAATAATTTCTGATATGTTCTTTCAAATTCAAATTTTTTTTAAATTAGTTTTTCAAATTTTAATACGATTAGTTTTTTTGAAGGAGGGTTATTCTTTTTTTTTTTTAATAGTATAATTAAGTAAATTATAGATTCAACTTGGATTTTGAATTTTGACTTTCAATTGAATTTCAATATTCACGAAATATTTTACAGTTAATTTTGCAATAAGATGCGAAAAATAAATTAACGAAACATTGAATGGATGGAAAAATTTTAGAGATAAGATAATTATCTTCTAAAAGATAAATTAAAAGTTAACTTAGTTTTAATTAAATATTTAATTAAATGCTACACTTGTTTTTGCATTTCATTTTTTGCTTCCAGAAATCATACAAAATCTTAAAAAGAGTTAAATTTATTAATCATATTTAAATAACGAAATATTAATTGCTAGAACTGTGTGTGTCAGTTAATTAGTTTTATAATTCAAAATTGATGCTTTCTTTTTATTACTTATCACAGTGTGGTCTCTCTTATTTCTTTTCGCTTGAAATCACAAAAAATTTAATGAACTGATAAAAGAAATGTAATTATAACACTAGCTGTTAACTTTTAGTAATTATTAAACTGAATTATAAAATTTTAGAAATGTAAATTACTAAAAGTATATTAATTGACTGTACAATTCACAAGTTAATTTTCTACTTAAAACTGCTGATAAATTGATAAAAAAGATCATTTTCATCGGTGATAATATATCTGTCTGATCTCTCTGGATCTCTGCCATATTACTCTTCAATTTCTGTGCTTATTCTGCTGCATTTAGTCTACTCATATTCCACTTTATTTTCTTCTACTTTTTCCTCTCTCTCCTCCTCCTCTTTCATTTATCTTCTCTTTTTCACACCACTCACCGTCACAAACAACAATAAGCCTCATTCCTCACTCCCGACAGCTTCGTTTTCGCTCATTGTGATTCCAACGGGGACATTGATTCATCATCATTGCCTGTTGATTGCTTAGTTTCGCACATTAAGCCTTGTCCCATTTGGGCGGTTGTTCTCCTATGGCCTCAGTACAGCCAAAAAGTTTTTCATATTTTATTCAATTTGGTTAAGTCTCATTTGTTGTTTCAAACAGTTGGCCGCTGGAGTTTGCAGTTGGCTCACTTCATTCTAGGCTTTATTCCATGTGGGCAATTGTTATCCTATAGTCTGCAGATTTCAGTACAGCCAAAAAGTTTTTCAAATTTTATTCAGTTTGGTTATACGTCATTTGTTGTTTCAAATAATTAACTGCTGGAGTTTGCAATTGACTCGCTTTATTTTGTCTTAATTTTACATTGAAATGATAGCTTAGTGAAGAAATCACAGAGCAATGAATGTTCACTAAGTCTTCCTGTGAAATGTGCCAGCGACAGCTCCCAGTGAGCATTAGAAAATAGAAATAGTTGTAGTATTTTGAAAGAAATTGATCTCAATTCAATTCACTCAGTCTTCATTTGGTGCGTTTTCCAATTCCATCATTTTTACTGAAATTGATATCCAGTTCCATCATTTTTACTCAGTTTTGCTTAATGCTAAGTTAAATTAACTTCAAAATTTCAAACCTTTCAAATGCCACCGAACTTTGTTCAATTCTTTGATTGATTAGAGATACTAATAATCAGATCAAATTTTCACTTATTTTATATTTCATTGCAGTATATTGAAATGATGACAGTATGATCAATAATACGTTGAAGTGTCACTAAGTAATGCTCATTCACAATTGCTTCTTTTGCTTTTGTCTTCTATCTGTATGAAATCAAGTTTATAACCCGGAAATACTGTCGTGAAATACGTAGAGTAAGGGAGAGAGAGAGCAAGAGAGAAAGAGCGAGGAAAAAAGCGGCAAACTTCTTAAGTAACAATAATTAGTTCTGTAGGAAGATTTTCTTTTTAATTAGTTGAATTATAGATAATTTGTAGACAACTGTTTTTGATCTATATTGTGTGAAATTAAGTTTATCAAGTGGCAATAGCGGTTGTAAATAAAAATGTATTATGGAGAGAAGACAAGGCATTAAATGTTTAGTTTACACATTAAAATATTTTTTCTTTAATTTTCTTTTATTTGCTAAAATTAAAGTATTATTTGTATTTCTTTTTATCTCTTGTCTCTCTCTTCATCTCATTATTTTTTATTTGTTGAATAGAAAACGTTGAACTTTTCATTTGATTTCAGATTACTTTCCTTCAATTTTACGTTAAAATTTCATATTCTGCTTAAGCATTTATAATTGCACTGTTTCTTTGAATATGGAGGAAACAAGAAAAAGTTTTTTTCCCTTTTTTCTAATCAGTCTTTATCAAATTAAGTTAAAGTTGAATATCTCATCGGAATAACGTTGAATAATTTTCAGTATTTTTTAAGCTCATTCTACATAGCTTTATCAAAATTTCTCGATCCAAAAAGCTCAACCTTATGATCTTACGACCTTTAAAAAAATCTTTGGCTCTGAAATAAATAAAAATATTCTCATTCACTTTTTAAATGAGGATATTTTAGGATTCATCAGGATGAATACCATACAAGAAGCTGACTTCCTTAGCACTATTATTCAAACTGAAATTACTGTCTCCGATAAGTAAAGCATTTGTTAATATCCTTTGACAAAGTCTCCTGCAGAAAGAGTATGTATACGGCAGAGATGCAGCTTGTTCGCAGTAAGGACTTTGAAAAACACACTGAACTTTATGCTGCTAAGGCTTACTTAAGGCAATTAGATAAATCTAACATCACACAGACTTAATTAAAAATTACTTCCCGCTAAAATTAATTCCAATTCTTCAATTCTGCACGTAAAAAAAGTTTTTTTTTTTAAATTTAATAAACATATTGTTTTAAAAACAATGGTCAACTTCAAATATGTATTTTAATTTTTATTTTTGTAAATTCTAAATTACTTTTTTGCATAATTTATATATTCATTGATCCGAAAATTTTCTGCTAAAATTTAGCAAAATTTAGCATCGAAAGAAATAATTTAAAAATAGGACAGAGAAAAATTCTATTTTGAAAAAATTTATTTCGGGAAGGCAAATTTTATTGGTAATAAAAGGCAAGAAGGATGCATTTCATATTATTTAAAGTAAAATTTTAATTTGAATACCTAATATAAAAAAATTTCAATTGAAACATGTGCAATAACAATTCCATATTTACTGTTCATTCGCTGTGAGATTTTTGGAAAATGAAAGTTTGTGAAAATTATAACTATGATTTGATAAACATTAATCATATCATAGGAACATTATACGATGGAAACAGAAAGTATCATTAATTATCGATGTCAAATTGATATTTTCTGTCACTTTGAAATTTTATGAACCACTCTGTCTTTCTCTCCTTTTTCTTCTTTCCCTTTCTCCATCTTTCTCTTTCTCTCTCTCCCTCTCCCTTTGTCCTTCCTTCTGTCCCTCTGTTATTTCTTCATCCTTTCCAATCTTCATTTTTATTACATCGTTATTATTGGACTAAATTTTTAAAAAATTTCATTTCATCCTAATACCACATCGGCATAAAAGAAAAGTAATTAATTTGTCCTTAACCTTAATTTCAATTCTTGTACCAACTGCTAACCTCCTCCATTTCCATCTTCTTTTCTTCTTCTTCTTCCATTTCTTCATTAGTTGTCGACAGTTAATTAATTAATGCTTATTCAATTACTGGAAAACTGATATTGGCATAAATTTACTGCTCTTCATTCCTATTAAATTAGAATGTTTCTTTTTTTACTTCCTCTATTCCGATAACATCATCATTATGTATTATCCGCAATGAATTATCATCAGTGAATTAATTTTTGTTGTTTTCAGTATAGTTTAACTCAACCTATTTATTTTTTTCTTTTCAAAGCTTAAAAAAATAAATAAAGTGAAATCCAAAATGAATAAATTAAAATTTCTCACTTTAACATTCCCATTCTTGTTTCATTTCATGTAGTTACTAATTCACTAATTCTTTTTTCAATCTTAGCAATTTGTCTTAGTACTTCACTTTTTGCAATTTTTAGTGTATTAAAATTTCTATTCATTCCTCTTTGTTACTACTAATTTATATATCTATAGCTTACTTAGTTCATCAAAGCATCAGCTTTTTTAAGTCGGTAAAAAAGTTTCAATATTTCTCCCTCTATCACACTGTATGTCGTTCTTTCATTCAGTAATATATTAAAAAAATTTAATTTTTCGCCAATTATTTTTGTGAAAATTTTGGAAGTTAAATTTGACGATGAAATGTTGTTGTTATTTACACAGATGAATGGTTTGTTGATAAACGGCGGCCAATTTCTTGTAAAATAGAAATAGCAGAGAATTCTACAAAGTTGATATCTGTTATTGCGAGGTTGCTGTGACGAAATGAACCGTGAATTGATGAAGTGAATTTTTGTCTCGTTTTTATAAAGAAATAAATTGTACGGCAGTTGTTGGATTGTGCAGAGCTGAATTGAATTGAATTGTGTTGTTGACTCCCTTAGTCGAATTCTTTACGTAATGGAAGTTTGTTTATCATGGTCCAATAACTTGATGATGATTTCACACATTTAATTCAATCAGAGGTAATTTACAGCATATTATATCTCTAAGAATATAGTGTTATTCTGCGATGCAATGTACCAACTGACCTCGACATGTACAAAGCTGCTATGCAAATAAAAATGATATTCATATCATAATTTTTCTATTTTTGTGATTTGATTTTAATTGACCTTCTGAGATATTTTTTCAAGACGAAACAGTTTAGTTATCTTTACTTTTTCCTATGTTATGAATCATTTATAAATTATTTCCGGCTTCATCACAATTATTACTTTTACTATTACTAATTTTGCTAATTGAATTACTATTTGCTTATTTTAATTACTACTTTTTTAAAAGTTCCTTGATTTTCGTAATTTTTATTTTGAAAAAGCAGTCATTTCTTAAATTGCATATCTATCTTCGAAATATTTTATCCATTTTAACGTTTTTTCGAAAAAAAGGGAAAACCAATTAAAAAATTTTAAAATTTGTTAGGTTAGCAAATGTTATTGATTCGAACACTTGCTGTGATTGCCTTATCAATAGATATTGTGACAGTATTAAGTAGTATCATACACAAAGCCAAAGAACTTGATATCGATAATGATCAAGGAATACCAGTCGATCAAGTGAAAAATGTTCAAAGGTCACTTCTGATTGGTGGCAAACATGACGTAGAACAAATTGGTAGCACGGAATTTGAGGTAAACTTACTGTTATTATTATTATTTTACTATAAAATTTTTACCTGAAAATTTTATAGAAACATTTGAAAAGTCAAGAGCAATCAAACACTCATCCTTCATATTCTTTTCGTTAATTAATTAATAGGTGAATGAAAGAGAATAATTTTTATTTGAAATTATTGCTTATGTACTTCTGTTAATCATAAACTCTACTATTCCAATATACCATCTGAATGCATCATCTCATCACTTTGTAATAATAGAAAAATAATATTTCCATGAATGATGATAACTCTAGTATATCAAACAAGAGTATTATCAGTGTTTAGCATATTATGCAGTAAAATACAATACATTACACTCGATACTTGCAGAATGCATGCCAAAATTATAGGATACTTTGCTTACAAGATGCAAGATGCCTAAGAAATTTGTAAATCATCAAATCCCTAGAATTCTTTTTTTTGATCCCTTTCTGTAAAATTTTAATATATTGAAATGATTTTTTCTTAACGTTTAGGAAATGTCATGGCGTGCTGCAACAGAAATGAATCGTAGATCAAATGACGCGTATCACTGGATACCCGTGAAAATTCTGCGTATAACATCGCAAGTAGTAGCTGGTGTCAAATATATCATGAATGTACTTATGGCGAAGTCAAATTGTACCAAAAATGTAAGCAAATTTATATTTTTTTTTGGAAAAGGAAAGATTTTTCAAGATTTAAATACTTGATGATGTTTTGACTTCTTTTTCTAGGTGCTTTTTTGTGCAAGAAATAAAAATCAAATTTAACTTGGAAAAGAAAGATCAGTTGCGTAAGAAAAAAAATTGCTTACTAAATGGTCATCTGGTCATCTTACTTTACTGAAATGTTATGTATATGTAACTTGTATCTTTGGCTTTATAAAAAAAATTTTAATATAATCTTAAAATGGCTTTTATAAAAAAATTTTAATAGAAGCTTTTTTTTTTTTTGAATTATCATTTTATGAAGAGATTTTGATTGTTTCTTTACAAATCATTATTTCGCGGAATTCCAGTCAATTTCTCATAATGATATACGAACTGCGGGTTGCACGAAAGCTGGAAGTCATGAACAAAAAGTAAGTAATATTTATTTTGCAATAAGCAGTCTTTTCAATACATAAGTAATACTCGATATGTACATTTTTTCTTTGTTGATAGGGCTCTTATTATTCAAATGCCATTATAAGTGAAAAAAGACAACATTGAGTTATGACCTTGAATCAGACTTAACAAAAGAATGGAGAAAGAAGTGCAATTAATTTGCGTTGAAAATTGATTAGGGCCAAAACATTATCAGTTTAGGGCGTTGAATTTCACTTGACTGGAATGGATGATTTAAAAGCAACCTTCGGTGCAATTTCCTAATTATGTTTCGGTGTTAGTTGGAGTGTTCTGCGGAAATAGGTGAAGATTATTTTGAGTAAGTGAATAAAGTTTATTTCTATCATAGTACGATGGATGTAAACAAAGTTTTTCGGCCCTAATCAATTAGCAAAAAGTTTTATGTATGCATGCACTTGTATGTGTAACATGTATGTAATGTATCCATATGTTGTGTATGTGTATATGCATGCTTGAAACGATTTCCTATCATTTTAATTTTTGCTTTTCAACTGTGAAAATTCTCATAGGAGTTCTAAAATTTAGGAAAGGAAATTCGTTTATATTTTACACTTTTTCCAAAAAAATTTCCATTCTCGTTCTTCTTTTTAGGTTTGCAAATTTGAAATATATCAAAGGCCATGGGAAAATATTGAAGAAATTACAAACATTGCATGTGACAAGAAACATTTGGCCAATTCTGAACGGCAGATAGAGTAAGCTTTGCAGTCAAATGGAGTAAGGAAGGCTTTTTTTAAAAGTGTATAAATTCTCCATCAACATTCATATTAGAAGTAAAGCAACTTTGCATCTGAATATTGCAGATAGAAGGCACTGAAATGAAACATTATAAATTCTAGAAAACGGGGTAAATTTAGAATTTCCAAGAATGAGTGAAATTAAGATATTAATTAAGCCTAAGGTCAATAAAATTGAGAATTTGATTTTGTTACTTAGTGCAAAATTAATTTAAGAAATTGTCTTTTTGTTATGGCAGGGAAAAGCAATCGTTAAATAATGTAAAAGTTGAACTAAATTTCAGACCAAAAATTGTCACCGAAGGACATCGGCTTCGCAATAATATGGATAAATTAGCCATAAAAGTTGGTCATCGATATTACGAACCAACACAAACCATCAGAGCAAAGGATTTTACTACATGGAATTTGTTTGGAGTCTTCGTTCAACAGTGAGATTTTATCATTGTTAGAAAAATATGGGGAGTTGAATTTGAAACTTCATAATAATAATGAAGTTGAAAATTAAGGTTCATGGGAAATATATATTCGCAGTTAAAAATAATAGTTATTGTAATAGTTTGGTTTGTTTTTCAGGCATAATCGTAAGTACTCAAGCAAGAAGGAGTTATTAAAGAGATTTCGAATTTATAAGCGTAATTTACGCTTGGCAAAATTAATCCAAAAGAATGAACAAGGTACAGCAGTTTATGGTGAAACACCTTATAGTGATATGACTCGAGAAGAATTCAGGAAGGTTATTTTTTTTCCTTTCTTGTCAAACCTAAAATATGAATCAAATTAGAATTTGCTATGTGCAGAATAGTTACTTTTAATTTTATCGATTAGCGTTATATATACTGAAGTACTGGTTGTTTTAATAGATTATGTTACCGTATGAATGGCCGTTGGATGAAATTAAGAACAATGTGACAGATTTAGCAGGTTATGGAATTGGTAAAAATGAAAAAATACCTGAATCATTTGATTGGCGTGATAAAGGTGTGGTAACGAGAGTAAAAAATCAAGGTTAGTTAATAAAATAAATTTGAAATAATGGATGAAATGAAAGTAGTTCTGTTTTGAGTGCTCGTTATTTCCATATAAAAAAAGAGAAATGAAAAAAAAAATTAGAAAAACTTTGGCGAAAAGGAAAGACTTCTATTATGTCATAGCGTAACTTATTGAAATATAGTATAAAGATTGATACCTCATAAATAAAGTTTTAATTGGTTTGCTACACTGTATCGCAAACCAAATTGTTAGTAAAAGTTGAACTGCTCGTATTATGTTGATCACAGTGAAATGCATCTGAACTAATACAGTTTAGTAATTAGTTAATAATGTTGATAATTCAAAGTTATATTATGTGAAATGCTTTTTTTCTCATTAACATTTTTTAGTCTTGTTTTTTTTAGGTTCTTGCGGCAGTTGCTGGGCATTTTCTGTAACAGGAAATATTGAAGGTGTCTGGGCAATTCAAAAGGATAAATTGATATCGTTATCAGAGCAAGAATTAATTGATTGTGATATTATTGATCAAGGTTGCCATGGTGGCTTACCAATGAATGCCTACAAGTATAATATAATTTGTCGTAATTTCCAATTTAAACTTCTTTCCTCTTTTAATACATAATATAAGAAATTTAAATTGAAAAATCAAGGATGAAACTGGTACTCATGAAATTTTTTTCTCTTCACCCCAACTTTTTCAGTTCATTAATTTATTTTTAAGGTGCAAAAAGAGTAAAGTTATTTTGCAGGGAAATAATTCGAATGGGTGGATTAGAATCAGAAAAAGATTATCCATATGACGGTCACGGTGAAAAATGTCATTTAGTACGAAAAGATATTGCTGTTTACATCAATGATTCATTGCAGTTACCAAATGATGAACGTCGAATCGCAATGTGGATTGCTAAGAAAGGTCCAGTCTCGATTGGTATGTTTTTAATTAATAGTTAATAATTACTTAAAATCAATCTAGATTTCCTTCCAATATAAATCACTCTTACTCAGTGAAGAGTGCAAAATTTCAAGGATAGTACTAGAATAATTATTTGGACTAGATTGAATGGCTCTAAAAAGTACTTAAATTCATTTTTTGGAGTTTCGAAAAAAACTAGTTACTCCCGGTATTGTTGTAATTTAATGACAATCAGTATATCAAATCGGTTTACTGAATAATATTTTCACTGAATTATGCAGTAATACTGTGAATTAAATGGTGAGCTGCTACTCATGAAGTTTCAATTAATCGCTTAAATTGAGCCAAAAATTCAGCATAAGTCTGTGATATTACAATTTTTGCCAGACCTATTGATAAATCCTTTCTTGTAAGTAATCGGACTTGAAATGCTTCCTGCAAATTATATCAATTTATTTATGACTTTTAATTAATTGCGCGAGATTTTTTCCTTCTGCTAATTGATTAATTCTTGGGGAGCTATGTTTTTCAACTCAAATTTCACAGTCCTGTAACATTTTCACTAGTGTATATCGGACGAGAAATAAATCTGTTTTTGTTTTCTGAAATACCAGAAATTCTATAATTAAACAACTAGCATAATTAGTTTAATAAATGTACAACCATTTAACTAATTTCCATCCCATAAAAAATTTTGTTTGAGTTTCAAAAAGAGTGAGAAGAATAAATTTGCTGCTATTATGATTTTTTTGAATTTGTAATAAATTCCGAAATTATCTCCATTCTTGAGTTTCGAGGTTTCAACTTTTAAAAATTAATCAGTCTGGAAATTAAACTATCTTTTGTGAGTGATGAATTGACAGTTTGTCTAATCTTATTCCGATGATATTCAATTGAAAAAAATTTTTTTTAACAAAATGAAATAATTAGATGCAAGTAATGTTTGTATGAAAGGATTGTATTATCTGTTTTGAGAAGTTTAGTTTGAAATTTTTAACAGTTTTGCTTGAACTAAGAAATCTATATCTAATGAAATAAAGATTTTTTATCGCTTGAGATTTCTGTTTTAGATTTCAGTTTTCAGCGAAAAATTTCCGATACTGTTTTTTAGCTAGTTTTAACTGGCATAGAATTGTCATTTGAAACATCGTCTGTCATTGCAGCTTATTCATTATGAACCAATTTTTGCACGGGTGCAAATGTCATAGAACGGAAAGAAAAATCTTTTGTCTTGAGACATTTTTCTTGTAGAAGTGAGAGTAATTTGACAGATTTTAGAAGTTATAGTTGCATAGTAAATATAATAATATTAATGTCTTTCATTTTATAATTATGTAGGTCTTATTATTCTTCTAAACAATTTAATTAATACAATTTCATAACTATAAAAAGGGATCATATCTTATTTTTTATTAGCAAAAATTGAATTTGCTTTGAATTTGCTCAAATTATATTCAGTTTTATTTCGGATTTAAAATTTTTCTTTAAAATGTTTTTTATTTATTTTAAATCTATCGGAAATGTATGACATAATCAATTTACTATGAGAAATTAGGGATTAGTAGTAGTCTAATTAGACATAATCTTAGACAAATGCAACACTGGACATACCTTTTTCTGATTGACATAAATATGTATACATAGAGTTAGGAAAATATTATTTTCGGATGAAACATTCAACGACAAATCGTTCCATTGAATAATTAATTGAATTTGGACGTATAGTTGGTATCTCCATAAGTGGCAAATAAATGACTGATTCGCTTGGTTTGTTACACTTGGCTGATTTAACAATTGCTTTCGTCTTACGTTTCTTACTTCTATGTTTTAAATGACTCGTTGTAAAATTCCGTTTTTGTCGTGCATCTAACTGGTCAGGAGGGTGAGTGGCGAATCGTTGTTTTCCCACTGGTAATAGTGATAATGATGATGATGGTGATGATACTACAGATTTCGTTGAGAATGGTACTGCTGGTTCTAACATGAATGATGTTAGAGAATCAATAATGATCAATATCCACTGGCACAAATTGATGAGAAATTGTTTGCAAATTGACATTGCTATAAGGAAAAAAGGCAGCTTAATTATTTAATCGGTCTATTGTAATAGTAATTACTGTCAGTTAACATATTGGTGATTCTGCAATATTAAAATTGATAAATGCGGAAAAAATTAGGAAAACTACGGAAAAAATTTTTGAATTATTTTATAAACAAGTGAAATATCACAAGAGATAAGTATAATTTTCTTATTGCATGATAACAGCAGTGATAATACTGGCTTAAATTGAACAGACTAATAATCAAAAAAATTTTTCCCTGTTAGAAATAACCACAAGGAATTTTAAAATTATTTTGTACAAACCATTATTGTTTTTTCGATATTTATGTTTGAACAATCGTTGTTGCGTGGTACAACGAATCATTGTACCCGAGAAGGATTGTTGAGTGATTGCTTGTTGTTTTGATTTCTGAAATCTTTTTTGTTCATTGATTTCTTTTCCAGGTCTGTTTTCTGCCAATATTCCTTTCATGTTTTCCAAGCCTGAAATATGCATTGATAAATTTTACCATAAATTAATTGTCCTTGCTATTTTTCGGGAAACACATCTAACCCAGGGAGAAAAACAAAATGCAATGAATATGCATCTGATAAGTTTTTACAAATGTTGTTATAAATTTTTCTTCGATCTTTTTACTTGCTTAAGTGATCCAGTTTAGACGAGAGAAAAAACGAGATGAAATTTAGTTTAGCTGTATGATTAAGGCAATAAAATGTGCTGGAAAAAATTAAAAAAAGATTGACTGTAATAAACTAAGGTGCATTAATATCCTAAATCTTTCTTCTTTAAAAGAAAAAGGAATTTTGGGAAATGTTACGGTTAATGGTGATAAAATAAATTACTCAGATATTATACTTCAATTTTTAAAAATGTGAAATAAATATGAGTTTTTTCTATCCTATAAAAATAATTTGAAATCGAATCGATCTTTTCATAAGCCATTCATAATTGACATTTTTTTTCGCACTTTTTCAATATTTCTAATTTTTTTAACTGGTTATTAATTTTTTCTTATCGTTGATGTGAGAAAATGTTACCTATCAAACGTTGTTGATCAAGATGAAAATAATAAGAAGTGCAAAGAAATGTGTGGGATAAACTTTAATTGAAAT
The DNA here is from genome assembly GCA_029876185.1 of Mansonella ozzardi. Classification (NCBI taxonomy): domain Eukaryota; kingdom Metazoa; phylum Nematoda; class Chromadorea; order Rhabditida; family Onchocercidae; genus Mansonella; species Mansonella ozzardi. The sequence goes on along the minus strand of JARVGP010000381.1, from coordinate 4,767 downwards.
GAATTATGATTTTACATTATGTTAAATTGAAATTCAGGTTAGTTAAAAATCTAGATGCTAAAGCAACTAATTATTATTTAAGTAATTTTGAATTGTATTATTTAATTATTGTTAGGAATGGAATAAATTAGCTAAGGAAATAATGAGTTGATGCTTTTTAAAACAATTATTTTAATTTTGAAATGTAATTTAAAATATAAGATCGAACATTCTCAGTCCAATTTTTTGTTTTATTCTTGTATTTCTTTTTTTTTTAAATTCGATTAAAAACAATAAGGGTAAAAAGATATCACCCCCAAAAAAAAAATGAGGAAAGTTGAAAATCATGGATAAACATATTTAAAAGATAGTCAATTGCGAAAATTCTGAGTAGCTAAGCAAAAGACTAAACATCTGTTTCATTTCTTTTTTCAATTTAGCGAACTTTTAATCATATCTCAGAGAAAATTTTTTTTCTTTTTTATGACAAAAAAATATAATTTTCTACTTACAAAAAAAAATTGCTTTTCCTTGTTTCATTTACGAAGTTTTATTACATGAATGTTCTATTTGAATGGTAATAAGATTATTATTCATAAAGTTTCTTAAAATATTTTCTGATTTTAAATGATATGAGAAAATTCTCTTTGGCTATCTGCAGTAATAATCAATGATTATTATTAAGTAACGATATCAAGAAAATGGGAAAAATAACTCTTAACAAAAAATTATATTGAAACATTTCATCAGTTTTTGAAAAAATTTGAAGTTTTTAAATGTGAACAATTTCGGAATTACGTTTATCGTCCTATTAATATAATATTCTTCCAATAGTATTCATTTTTAAAGTAAATCAATTCGAATTTTGTCATGATTAATTCGTGATGCAATGATTTATTTTCCAATAAAATTGTAAGTAACTTTATTGAAATTTATTTAAATTTAAATACTATGATAGTAATTTAAAATTAATCCTTCCTTTATTTCCTCTATTTTTATAGATCAACTTGTATAATTAGTGTTTCTCTTCGTAAGTCTTTCTTTCCATTTTTCTTTATTTACTCGTTCATTTTGTTTGTTAATTTTCATTTCGTATTATTTAGTTTTTTTTTTTTTTTTTTTTTTTTTTTTTTTTTTTTTAATTTTAAACGTTTTTTTTTTTTGGATTTTTTGGTTTTTTTTTTTGTATAGTATTAAAAGAAAGAAAATGTCATATATGAAAAAGAAATAAATAAGTTAGAATTATTAACCAATTCAAAGGATGAACCAAAAACTAACTAAAAAAAAAGTTGAGAAAATCGATCAGTAAAAAGTAGACACGGTTAATGAAGTGCAAATTTCAAAGATTTCTCAATTGATATGAATGGATCAAAATTTTTGGATCTTCCATAAACCTCAGGATTTTCATGCTTGAAATTCATTCGTGTTTTATAATTCTTGAGAATACAGAAAGTTAATGAATACTGTAATTCGTCGTCTCGACATGTTCGTAGTGTCGCGGTAAGTGTTGATGTTTATGCTGCTGTTTCATTCGACCTGCCCTATAATGGCTTGTCTCCTGAAAATGTTTTATAAAGTTAGAATTTAATAAATTGTAAATGCTAACTAAGCTAGAACAATTAATTAATTAATAGTTAAGCATTAAAAATTGTCAAATTTCAATATTTCACAGCAATAATCACATTACCTCGGCATGATGATCGATTAGTTTACCGCTAGCAAAGTCAATATGGACACCATCTCTGCAAAAAATATCATTATTTCTGGCATGTAATTACTGTTCTTATCGTTATCATCGTTCCGCGAATAAATTAAATTTAAACTAAATAAAATAATTAAAAGAAACCAAATTAAACTTCTGCAGTGAAGAAAACAAAAAAAAAACGGATAATTAATTATATGTAAAGAATATAGAGTAATTTGAAAGGGAATTAAAAAATAATAATAATGATTTCATCTCGACTATATGGCAATGTTAACATTAACAGTATTTTTTTGTATATATGATACATGAACATTGTTAATTTGATGTTTCGATTTAAGCAATTTAATGATTTATTATTAAAATTTCAAGTTTTCAAATATTCATCTCATCGTTGTTACAGACAACAAATGAATCATCAAAAATATAATTAAAATAATATATTCTTCCATTGATGTAAACAAAGAAATTATAGAAATAAAATTTTAATTAGAACATACACATCGTGAAGTTTATCATTTTTAACGCAACGCGCTGTTTTTTCGCTTACAACGCATAGCTCATCGGTTGAACATTGTAAGATATGACAATTTTGATCTGAAATAATTCCCATCAAACTCTGATTTGAATTGAATTGATCATTAACTATTCAATGAATCGTTATTGAAACTTAATATGAAAATTTATTTTCATCACTAAAGCGATAACAGTTGGCTCGATTAGTACCAAAGCAGAGCATAACACATTTCGCTAGTTAATTTAAAGCAAATTCTAAAACATTTTTCTCTTTGGTAGAGTAAGAAGGAAGGAAGAAGGCATAGATCAGAAGAATTAAACAAATTGCTTGCAGTCTAATCAGTGGAATAATTAAACAATATTTCAAGCTTCTATATTACTACCACATTATTATTATCATTATCACTATCACTTATCACCACAAATATATATTTATCATTGCTAGAAAATAAACTTATTGCTTTAAATTTTTAATCTTAATATGCGATTATACCATTTCTTTCATCACTTCCGCATTCAGTAACAGATAAAACCATGTATATCTAATTGATAAATGGACTTACAAATAAGTAAATCAGTAATTCGTTCATTCGCAAAAAATATTAATATTGTAAGAAATAAAAGCATTAATTTTCCAGAAAATGAAAATTACAAGTCATTTATTCATTTTTTTTTTAATATTAATAATCAGTTTACAATTTATTACAATGAGGAATAAATAATTCTTATATAAAATGCTTCAAATAATTTGATGGTAATGAAGAAATCATTCATCGATTATATTCACTATGATATTAGTTAATCATCAAAGAGGCGAAAATGATAAATATAAAAGGAGAAAAATGAAAAAGATATGATAATTATTAGCTTTACTTACTTCTACTAAATTGATGTGGATAGTAGATTGTCCATATCTTAGTATCATTAGCTGTAATTTCATCCGCGAAACTATTAATATTGTAGGAGAGAAGATGGAGGAAAAGGAGGATGCCGGAGGAGTACATTGTATAAACCCAAACTAAACCGATCCACACANATGTACACACCCACAGACACACACACACACACACACACACACACACGAACAAATATTCACTATTATTTCATACTTTGTTTTTTGTTAATTCTAATCTCATTTAACTCATTCCAATATATGCACAATTAAGATATTCCTGGATATTATTTTAGGATAAATTAAATTACAATATATGGAACATACAACTATCGGAAATGATTAGATTACAGTATCATGAGATATTACAATATTCACAAAACATAGCTACTGGAAAAGATAATAGTATCAATTATTTGTTAAATTTATCATATATAATAATGATTTGATGAAAAATTTTGCGGTTGGCTTCAATTTCCTTTCATAATTTCTACATTTTGAACAATAAACAAATACAGTATGGTATGCACATACTGTATGCGTGTACGTTTGACTGTTTACAATATTTGATAATGAAGAGATTAATACAATTAATTCTCCCTCAATTTGGATTATGCAATTACTGCAGTTCCATTAACCATATCACGGAGGAATCTTCAAATCATTAATTCTCTTTCCGTTGCATTATCACATTATTCTCCATATATAGTTTATATCACCAAAGGTTCAAACTTCAAACTGGCATTACTTTATTACGTAATGCGTGTGCGTACGTACATGTATGTATGTGTTTTTGTCTGTATATATGGCAATTAGGACGCATATGTCATTAATTCATATTCTAATTAATGTACTAAACATTGCATAATTAAACAGGTAATAAAGTACAAACCAAGTATTTCAAATTAAATGACGAACAAATTTCTAACAAAGCAATTGAGCTATAGTTCAACCCTTTTTTTTGGAATGTAATAAGGAAATTTAAACGAAATTTTCCATGAAGTGGGAAAAATGGTGTGATTTTTTACAATAAATTTACGTCAATTTCTTACCAAAGGTAAACTTCAGCAGCTGGAATGTTTTCCTAGCATTTTCTATTTATAAAATTAACAAATCAAGCATTTTCATTAATCCTGCTAAGAATATTTGTAACAATCGAGAACTGATTAACTTTTCAAATGAATCACCTGCGAGTTTCATAGAAATAAGTTTATTCAAGGGGTTTTATAAATAACATATTAGTGAGAAATTATTGAAAATGATACAAACAAGTCAACATCTCGATTTGAAAGAACTCAAAGTTCAAAAAATATGCAAATTCAGCGAATTCTTCGCGCTTTTCCTTTCTTCGCATTTTGCTTCATTTTTTGTTTACTCTTCATCTTCTTTATCCTCCGTTGGCTTAGCCATACCGGATATGAACCGTCCGGCCTCTTCATCGTTTTCAAGTTCAAATTTTCCCTATTAGTTTCCATCTAAAATTCCAAAAAAAATTTTATCTTACTCTACACTGATAAGTGTAGGAAAACCCCACCATTTCTCTTCACCTTACCATTTACTCTTCTCTCGTCATATGATTCTAAAAAACAGTAACAAATAAAAATGAACTTTATTATAGATCAAAAAAGCCAAACATACTCGTTATAGCAGCTTTTATTTTCAAAAATGCAATGAAAGA
>JARVGP010000380.1:0-48826 GCA_029876185.1 Mansonella ozzardi | reverse complement strand
TTTTTTTTTTTTTTTTTTTTTTTATTTTTTTTTTTTTTTTTTTTTTTTTAAAAAATAAAAAAAAAAAAAAAGAATGAGAAAGCTTTTAGGGAAGTTTGAGGAGATAAAGGTTATCAACAAAACGGGAGAATTTTTCGGATAATAACTCATTTCCGGTTAAAATAGGCTAAACCGGATTTTTTTCTTTCTTTTTTCATATTCAATTTCTCATAGTTTCACATTGAAAGTTCAAATCGATTGAATTCATTCAGCATGAAAATAGAGAGTGAGAGAAAGCGAGAGAAAGAAAGGAAGAGAGAATGAATAGAAAAAGAAAGAAAGGGAGAGAAAAGATACCAGGAATGATTAATATAACTAGTGACTATAAATTCCTGAAAATATAAAAATGAAAAGTATTGGAACGGAAAAATATGCTAATGTTTAGCAAATTAGCTTAGGAAGATTCAATTTGAATAATTTTTGCAAATATAAAATTTGATTTTTTAGTAAATTTAAAAAAATTTTAATTATGTAAACAGTTAACAATGAAATAATGCTGATTCATTTCAGCATAAACTTCCTTAAGACCGTGAAATAGATATAATGAATGAGTCAGATTGATCTATCTATTATTGGAACAGTTTTTCAGGTGGGTTAAGATATAGGAGCTATAAGAGTTTTAGGAAGATTAAGAAAGATTAGGAGATAAGATGATTTTAATCCTTTAGTAAATTTGAATATATTTTAATTGTAAAACAAAAATATAAGGAAGCTATAAGATGTAAGAACTGATCTAATATTAGCAGCTAACTTAAATTAATTAATTATTAAGTTTGAAATAAGTTATTGTGAAAAGAATGATCATTCATATCACATACAGATGATACGCAACTCTCAATTCTTTAACAGAATGCTTTGCATGAGCTTATCAGTGAATAGCGCTTATTTCTTCATTTGTCTAATTTTGCAAAAAAAAAATTTTAATTTGCAATTAAATTAAATTTCTCTTTACATCTTTCACACTTTGTTAACATCACTAGTAGGATAATTTAATAAAGAAATTAAAGTTATTTTGTAAATATTTGTAAATTTAAAAAAAAAAAAAATAAAAAAGGAAAGCAAAGAAGGATGGCGAAAATGAAAGATTGATAGGAAAGCAAAGGACAAAACAAAATGCTCAACACTGTTCTAAATGCAAAAAATTGAATCATTCCAATCCAGAGACCATCATTAAAACTCTTTTTGCTTTTGTAAACAACACAATCATCAATAATCGTCATCATCACTATCAAAGCATCACCACCATTGCAATCACATTTCATTATTTATCAACCAACCAACCAAACTAACCACGCAACCACTAGCAACTAACAAAAACTAAACTATGCAACCAAGCAACCAACTAAGTAACCAATCAGCTAACCAAACAACATGATTACATTTCGGAATTTACCAAATAAACGACAACATTGTCAACAAATACATTTGCTAATCAATCAACCAGTCAAGTAAAAACCAATTGAACCGAACAATACAATCATCATCACATTTTATTTATCAACCAATGAACAAAACTAACCAAGCAACCAACTAAGCAAGTAACCACTAATCAAACTACACTATCACATTTCGCATTAATTTACCAACGAAATGACACTGTCACCACTAAATTTCATAATACCAACCAATCAAATAACCAAGCAACTAAAACCAATTCAACCAAACGACACTATCAGCACCACATCTCGTTGTCAACCAATCAAGCAACTAATATGGCACCGCAGCACTTTCGTTAGCAACCAATGAAGCAATCAAATGAATCAATCAAAAAACTTTTTACCATTAAAGATATCAATTTAAGTAAAATATAAATGCTTAAAAAATATTGATTAAAATTTAAAAGTTTACATTCTCAAAGAACATTTTCTCAGAAAATAAATTAAATTACATTTTTACAAATTGTTATATCATAATTTATTCTTGGAATTGATTTATTAGTGAAATTAAATTTTAAATTTAACAAAGAAGAAATTAAGTTAGTCTTTCATTTTTTTCTAGAAATTATAATTTAATTCAGGAAATGATTTATTTTGTTATGTTTGCTTCTAACAAAAGAATATTTAATAAAAAATTTATTTCAAAATTTATTTTCATATATTTATTCCAAAATTTATTTTCACATATGAAATTGATTGTAAATTAATCATTTCTAAAATTAATACTTTTTCATTAGAAAACATTAAAGGACATTTTTTTTTTTTAAATTGAAATCCATTTCACGAATATTTTGGTTTATTTGTTACATTTTGTACTTTAAAATGTTTTCACAAAGATGAAATGATCGTCGATGCTTTCTTATAAATAACTTTAATTTATAATTGAGAATTTATAATTCAACACTTATATCGATATATGAAATGAAGTTGTTTGGAATGAAACATTACTTTTAGTAAATAATTAAAAATGAGTTAAATGTGAGAAAAACGAACAATTTATTTACTGTTGACAAAAACAATAGCAACAATTGCAATTTCCAAAGGAAAAAAATGTCTAAATTTAATTCGTTGCTTTTCTATTTAAAATTATGATCAATTACTGGAAAATTTGACTGGTTGTTGAAAATTCCGGCTAAATATAAAAAATTATTAATTACTGGAAAATTTGACTAATTATAGAAGATTTGGCTAATTATAAAAAATTATTAATTACTGGAAAACTTGACTAATTACTGAAAAGCAAAAAAAAATGAAATTTGTTGAATTTTCAAAATAACAGCAAATAAAAATTACAATTAGAAAAAGTAAATGTGCTGTTTTATTGTTTTTGTTGTTGTTGTCGTTGATATTGTTGTTGATATTGCTGTTGTTGTTTATTGTTGTTTTTGTTGTTGTTGCTGTTGTTGTTTGCAGTGTTCGTAGTTGTTGTTTTTGTTGTTGTGTGTCATTTCAGAATGTATTTGAAAAAATTTTTGTTAAATTTTTAAAATTTTTATTAAATTTTTTTGTCTTTCTGAAACATGAAACAAATAAAAGTACAAAGTACTAAATCATTTTTTTCTTTTTAAAGAAAATAACAATTTTCTTTCAAATTATTTCATAGCAATGAAATTTATGCAAAAATACAAATACGAGTACTTTTTTTTGCTACTAAATAATCTTTAACAGAAAATAACTGTGATACAATTGTTTAAATTTAATGACAAATTTATTGTGAAAAAATGAAAAAATTTTTTTTATTTTATTTTATAAAATTTCAAATAATGCACAGATTTATAGAGAGAAAGAGGGAGAGAGGAAATTTAATGAAATTAAAGTTTTATTTTGAAAAAAATGAAATTCACAGAAAAAACACAAATTTGAAAGAGAAAAAAATTGAATAATCCAATAATATATCATCAGTGATCAGCGATCAGTTGATAATTTTACTCTGTTATTAGTCCATTTTGTTTTTACTCGTTTACTTAACATTAGTGTGTGTGATCAGTTTTGAATTAATTTTGAAACATTATTTAACCTAAAGCGTTGACAATAGTCAGTGGTGACAGTTGCTTTCAAAATTATTCGCAAAAAAATAGTTGAATTTTTTTTAGCGCAAAGATCAAATATATCAGTTCTATTGATTTAATATAATTTCGATCCTAATTATCAGTCCTACTGATCTAATATCAATTTCAGTCCTGAATTATCAGTTCCATTGATTTAATATAGTTTCAATCCTGAATTTCTTCCACAATATTAACTCATCGTTTCAAATTATGTCACATTTCTTTCAGTAATTACACCGGCTAAATTATTCTTTTCCTCAACCAACAATTACCACTTCCGTTCTTTTATGTAAATTCAGCATTGAAAGTTTCTTCCTTCCTTTCCCTTGCTCTCTCTCTCCCTCTCTCTCTCTCTTTTCCTCTTTATCCCTTTCTCTCTTAAATAATAGTGGAGTGAAATTCTTGACCTTCTTTGATATATATTCATAAAATTATATTAATTTATAATTCAATACAAAAGCTACATCAAAATGTCAAAGGTTATACTAATGCATTAGAATTTTAGCATTTATGTATTCGACAATTTTAATTAATTAATTTTGATGTCCTGTAGAGAAATGAATAATGATCATATCACTTGAGCTTTAAATGACAAATATATTTACAGGAAAAATTTAGATAATTTAAAATCGAATATAATATATGGCATATCATTGTGTATTAACGACCCATTGTGATCCACTATTCTGTCAAACTACCTGTAGTAATATTTACCAATAATAGAATTCATAGAAAAAAATAAATTTATGCAGCATATAATAAAGCTATAAAATAAGGCCTGGAATTTCAAAAAAATATATATATGTACTTATTTCCACTGAATTAATTAATGAAAACTTCTAAGTGATAATTAGTCAAATTGCAATTAACTAGAAATGGCTCATAAAATTATTATTGTAAAAAGTTTGAAGTAAGATTTTTTCCATATATTTGAATATTTTGAGCAAATGCCTTAAACACATCATTGAATTTAATATTTCGTTTGGAAAATGATCAGGCCTTAAATTAAAAATATTTGCTTCTACAGAAAAACAAGAAACCTAAAATAGAATCTCACATAAAATATCTATAAAAAACATAAATGTAATTATTCCTTCTCCAATTTTAAAATTTTACATAAATGTAATTATTCCTTCTCCAATTTTAAAATTTAAAAATTTTATTTTCAAATTTATTTCATGAATAGCTAAAAATTTTGACTGTGTTTGGCAAATTCTGATGACATATTTTTGATGACAATTTACAATGAAGCATAATGATTTAAAGTATGCTAGCGAAATTTAATTAAGCAATAGCATAAATCACAAGTAGAATATAAATGGATGAAATTTTGAATATAAACGAAATTTTTTTAAAAATTCGAAACTTTTGAAACATTTAAAAAAATTAAAATTTTTACAAAATTTGATGACGGATGATGCGATAGATGGCAGATGATGATAGAAATCAATTGTTGTGACAACAGTGATGAAATTTTAATCGTTGTATACATTTTTAACCATTACAAAAATAAAATTTTTCTTTTTTTTAAAAAATAAGGCGCAAAAAGATTGCGAGAAAAAAATACAAATAATCATTGTTGATTGTCAACCAAATTAATTTCAATATGTCATAAATTAAAAATTGTAAAGCAAATTTTAAACATTATTTTTTTTTTTTGTTTTGAATTTAATGTTATTTTGAAAATGATGACAGAAATTAACTGTGAGAGTTTGTAACGACGTGATGAAATTTTAATTGTTGCATACATTATTTAATCATAAAATAATTAAATCACGGATTAATTTTCTGCAAATATCATATAGAAAAAGAGAAAACACTTGTTCCGTGACATTGTTCCATGACAACGACAAAAAAGAAAATTTGTCAATTAGAATTTAAAAAATTTTAAAAATTAAAAATATTAAAATGAATGAAATTTAACGGTGACAAATATGATTGGGTCAGTAATACTTCAAATAGCTTAATTTAGAACAAATCAAATCGAAAAAGAAAAAAATTACTTTAAAAATATATCCTAACATGATTAGGTCATATGTGCCACCAAATTTTCAGCTATGACAATTAATTAAAATTATGAAAAAAGGGCTTTGAAAAAAAAAACAGGCGAAATATACCAAGTAATTATAAGCAATGTAGCACTGGAAAGAATTATAGCTTTAACAGGCAGTTTCTTTTTTTCGCATAATTTATTTCGAGAGTTTCTAGAATCGCTGACATTTGCGCGAAACAAAAAACCCCAGCTGTTTTTCTTAATTATCAGCAGAGTCAAATAGCAATTTTTGGAATCATTGACATTTGCGCCAAACGAAAAAAATGAACCAATTTTCCTGCTGCTTTTTCTGATAATCAACACTATCATATGACTGATTTTTGCGATTATTGACATTTGCGCCAAAGGAAAAACTTCCTGCTGTTTTTCTTGATTATCGGCGAGGGTCAAGCGGAAATTTTTGGAATCATTGACATTTGCGCCAAACGAAAAAATAAACCAATTTTTTTGCCGCTTTTCTTAATAATCAGCTATCTTTTCATACGATTTGCGCAAATTGCTTCTGTATGCTTACGATTGAGAATAAAATTTGTTTTCAGCGAAAAAAATAAATATTTTCCAGTTAATATATTTTAATACAAAGAAAAATGATGAATTTTTCACCGCATATTTAAATTTAGAAAAAGAAGAAACAAAAGACAAAAGCACAGTAAACATTATTGCATATATATATATGTGTGTGTATATGTGTTGTAAGAAAGAAATCATTTTTCGAAGCAATTGTAAAATTTATCAATCAAAGAAAAAAAGGAAGAAAAAAAGAAAGACAGAGAGAAAGAAAGAGAGAGAAACATTCATGCATTTATTTCAAGAAATTAAAATTTAAAGAAAAAAAAAAGAAATTGACCTTTTCTTCCTTTCTTCACCTCTTTATTTAATCTAACCAATTAGTAATTGTTGATGATGGAATGAAATAAGAGACGCTTTGAATTGCAAAAATTTAAATTGACATATTAAAGGAACTTTGACTAGCAGATACTGAAAGATCATTGAGTTTGAGAATCAGTTTTAAATGAAAATTTGCAAAGAATGGTTGAAATTTAAGGCCAAAAAAGTATCATTAATAATAATAATGATAAAAAGAATGGATGAATTGTTATCCGTAAACTACCACCGACTTGTTCTTCATGTTTTATCTTACTATCACCATCACCACCACCACCACTATCACCATCATCAGTTGATGTGCCAGCAGCAGTATCTTTGTCATCATCCACAGGTGGTAATACTTCACCAGCTATAAAAAAAAGATTTAATGAAAATTTTCCAATACTCAAAAATTATCCATTTATCATTTAAAAAATCTCAAATTTTTAAAATTTTTATACCATAAGTTTGATAATTTCAATCTTCAAATTACTAACAATTTCATTTGATTATTGAGATTTTTTCTTTCAAAAAAAATTTTTAATTGATTATCAAAATTAATTTCTTTTATTTTTAACTGATAATTGAGATTTTTTTCAGATGTATAAATAATTTAAAAATCAATACAATATTGGAATAGAAATAAAAATAGAAGTTGAAATTAAATTTATACATACCTTCTTGAGCATCCATTTCATGTCCTTCTGTTGCTTCAACATATTCTACTGCATCTTCAGCTTTAACTTTATCTTCCGTCATTTCGCCGAAATCTTCCTGTTGAGGATCATCCTTACTACTTGTGTGATCTTTTGCTTCGATTGATTCAGACATTTCATCATCTGAAGCCTCATTTTCAGCCACAACTCCACATGTTAAACCCGTGTAACCTTCATGACAAACACATTTTCCACATTCACATCTACCATGTCCATTGCAAATTTTCTGAAAAAACAAACAAACAAACAAATAAGCAAGCAAACGACACTGAAAAAAACTAACATCAATAAATTAATGATGGTATTAATAAATTTAAAATGAATTAAAATTTTTGAAAATAAATTCCACAATCAACAAAATTAAGATTATTTAATCAGTTCAAATGATATAAAAAAATAAATAAATAGAAAACTTAATTACCTAATTTTCTGCATAAATTATTATTATTTGATGCAAGTAAAATAAAAGATAATTATGTTAAAAATAAAATTTGAAATTTGTCTATCTTCAAAAATGTAAAAAAACGAATCAAAAAAAAGAAACGAGGCAAAAGATTATATAAATCAAAAAAAAAGTGAATATAAATGAATCAAGAAAATTATATGAATCAAAAAAACAAAAAAATATGAATCTAAGGAAATGAATATAAATGAATCGAAATATGAATTAAAAAAAATTATATGAAACAAAAAAAAAAAATTTTTATATGAATAAAAAAATAGACTTTGTTCACTTTAAAACTTACCCCGCTTTCTAGGCATGGTGAAGTATCAAGAGCACATGAGCAATCTTCACCTGTAAAACCTTCTTCACAATAACATTTGCCGCATTTGCATTCACCTTGGCCAGCACACATTCGATCTTTTGAAGTTGGACATGATAAATTTTCGCATTCACAATAATTTCCACGAACCTACAATATAAATCTTCATCCATAAATCTATCGATAAATGCCTTAAAAAAAAAAAGAAAAAAAACAAACAAATTTCCTTATCCTTCTCTTCATTACTATAGCGTTAAAATTATTCTACGTTTACTTAGCTACAAAAAAAAAAAAAAGAGAAAAAATTAGTTATATTTTGATGATATGGCACATATCATTATAGACAAGAACGAAGAATTTTACAGGATTTCAACTAGATTTTTACAACTACGTTTTCAACTACAAGAAAGTCAATTTTCACGTTTCCTACTAACAACAAAATCAATTTTCATCTTCCTTACGCTTCTTATTAGTTCTGCACAAAAAAATTTAATCAATTTTCATATTCCTCACAAACGAGAAAGTCAATTTTCTCGTCCCTCAAAAACAAAAAAGTCAATTTGCGTGTTCTTCACAAATGAGAAAGTCAATTTTCACGTTCCTTGCTTGTGACCACAAAAACCAAATACAAACTAGACAAGGCATATGATACAACGGAAAATCTGATTAGGTGATTAGAGGTAGTGTACGGGTTTTTTTGCGATATCTTCTCTCCTTCTCGGACATTGATTCTATACAGGTAATTTTGGCAGCATTATGAATTGTGTATTTTCATGACCGCCGATTCAGATGCTAGAGTGGATCATTCGTGATAGTTAATTTGTAAGGTATTTTATACCATCATGTTTATGTTGATTTTCACTTTAGCGTGTGAAGAATTATTGTGTATTTCCTTCGAAATTTATTTTCGCTTTCATATATAATATATGGAATTACTTACATTTTCTTTCATGATGACTTTTATTTTGACGTATTGCATATAGAATTATTACGTATAGAATTATTTCCTTTCATCTTTACCTTTTCCTTTATTATATTTTCAATGTTTTTCTAATATTTGACAGAATTTCGAAATTTTTATTACGGTAAAAATTGAATGAATATATTACGGTGAAAATTAGACGAAAGAAAATTGAAATTAAAATACTAAAAAACAAACTTACGTGTTCAACATTGCAAACACAGCTACCACACTTACATTCACCATTACCACTACAAATTAAATCTTTCGGTGTTCTGCAAAAAGACAAGCATATTTTAATTTCAATTTTAATATCTATGATCAGAATATCTCTACCGTTATCGGAATAAACCAGACAAATCACTCCACCAAATTAGAACGACCATGCAGCACCAATCACCGAATTATGAAAGAGCTCTCAATTTGTCAATCCTTACGGTGTCCGGGCGTGAGTTTTCCCGTGTTGAGTCAAATTATGCCCAGGAACTATTGAGACAAATTAACAATTAATTTTACAATTCGAACTTTTCTTTTTTTGAATACGAAATGTTAACATTGCAGTGATAATTATGTGATTGTATTCTTTTTCTTTTTTTTTTTGAACTTCAATTATTTAAATTAAAAGCTTATTTTGGTAAAGAATTTTTGAATACATACTTTCGACATTTATTTTCTAACTCTTGAGCTGATGAGACGCCATGTTTTTTCAAATCACATTCACAGTGATTCCCACCTTTACCTGGTTGACATTCACAGACACCACAAATTAAATCACCTGCTCCATGACATAATGATGATGCTTTCTCCTAGAAAACAAATTTGCTTTAATTAATAATAAAGGTAAATTTTTTTGTAATATTTCATTCCTTACATATTAAGTACCACTTTTCAATGTATTTCAAGTGATGTAATATTTGTATATCAATATATTTAATTGAATGTTATTTAAATTTTTCAAGAAAAATTGATTGCTGCTAAATTAATGCTAATTAAAAGATGGTGTGACAAATTGCTTTTATGTTTTTAATCAGTACTTATCTTGACAATTTCGTTCATTCATTATTGAAAATTTTAGGATAATTGCTTCATTATATACCTCAGATGGAAATAGATCGTGAGAAAGATTAACCGTCAGACTATTTTGATCTAAATTATCATTGTCACCTGATTTTGCACTTTTTCACATTCACAACCACAAGATGGTGTAATATACATGGCGGAAACAGTCTGATAACCATACGCGCCAATTGAAATTGCAATATCGCCACCTGATTTGCACTCATTCAATGATACTTTAGCAAAAAATTCAATTTTTTCACCTAATGCAACGTTTGGGCATTGGCGACCTTGTACTCGCTTCCTGCAAAAAATATTTTGCACAATTTTTTTTTTCGTTGAATTTGGAAAATTTTAAATTAAATTCATAATTTGAAAAAAAAAAAGCAAACAAAACGAATCTATTGATAAGTATAATTTCATTTTGAATAAAATAAATAATAGAATTCATAATTAATTAAAACACAAAGAGCAACAAAAGGAATAAAATTTAACAATATCTCATATGATTCTATTAATTTGCTCGTTTAAATTAAACTGATAATTTTAAATTACTTATTATAATTTGTTGTAAAGTTTTAGTCAACCATAACATTAATTTTCAATTGTAAAATTTCATTACAAAATTTGATTATTAAATTTTTATAAATTACTCAGTTATCAAAATAAATTTTGATTATTAAATTGCATAATTTTCTTATATAAATTTGATTAATAAATTTAAATATTGATTATTTTAAAATTCAAAAATTTTGTTTTGCTTTTTATATTAAATCTACTAAAAAATTTGGTTTTGGATTTTTTAATCATTTAAATTTTGAAATTTGGTAATAATTTAAAAAAAAACAAACCCGCCACAATTAATGGAAAAGTCAATGCCAACACCCAGCGATCGAAATTCGCTAGTTTGTATGACGAAATCACGTATATTTGTTTGCTGTGGATTATGCAAATATTTAAATGGTACTTCCAGGATATCACCTGAAAAAAAACACACAAATTTAATGGTAAATGATAAATGAAATATATAGTTGGAAAAAAGAAATGGATGAAAGTAAAGGAAATTTAGTGCAGAAGAAAAAATTTTAGTTTTTTAAGCTTTTTTTCAATTTAATTTATTGAATAAAATATATTTCATACAGTATATACAGTATAAAATACTTTTCATACAGTAAGTGCCATTTAATAATTCTCTAATCAGAATCATCATTATGATTGTCATCTAAATGCAGATGATTATGATCATTTTGATGTGACAAATTAATAAGTGAGAATTTCGTCTCATTTTTTTTTCCTGAAAATTTTACACAGTCCAATTTTTTTTGAGATTTCAATGAAATGCTTGCTTAATTTTTGTAAAATAAAAATTTTGGATAAAGTATTGAAATAAATGAGTCTAATGAAAACATCAGAAAGTACTGTGTGTTTTGGAATGAAATAAGAGATAAAAGTAACATGGCAATCTAAACCGAAGAAACGGGAAGCGTGATGGTTTTGTGTTTTTTTAGGATGAAATAAGCGATGAAAGAAAACGTAATAATCTTGAAAAAAAACGTGAAATTTAACAAAAAAAAAGAACCTACAGAAATATTTCATTCTAAATGATTTGCAGAAATTATGAAAAAAAAAAGAAAGAAAAAATGACATAAAAACGTATATTACGTCATTGTAAAATAGTTGTGAGTAAAAATATTGCAAATGAATGTATTAGCAAAATGTTTTAAAGCAGTAAAATTTTCTGTAAAAAATTTTTTATATTATGCAGGAGAGTAAGTGATTCTGTTATAATAGTTAACAAATTAAGATGTTGAAGGTGATTAAGTGATAAGAGTTAATAAAATAACATATATAAAGTGATTAAGTGATCATGGTGCTAACAAAACAAGCATGTAAGTGATAGTAATTAACAAATTAACACGTGAACGACAATAATCAACAATTAACAAACTAACATATAGGTGACAATAATTAACAAACTAATATATTTTGGGTGTTAGTTGCATCTATTATTGAATATTCGTTAATTATTATTGTAAATCAAGTGTTTGTTAATTATTAGTAATTTTTATTAAGTGATCATAATTTATAGATTAACATGAAATCGTAAAAAATAGGAAATTTCTCTTTTTGTTAAATTACTTGTTAGGAAATATCACACTTTTTATTTGCTTGTAAGTAAAAATTTTCAAACAAACTGGAAAGGGAAAGAAAAAAAAAACGAGATAGTAGTGTAAATGATACTATTTGTTTGATAAAAAAAAAAAGAAGAAAAATAGTGAAAATAATAATTGGTTAAAAGGAAAAAAGGGGAGAATAGTGAAAATTATAATTGGTCAAAAGAAAACAAAATTATAAACACATATTTAATTTTTTCCCATTTTCCCATTCTTCTGGATATTTCTACTTTTTTTTTGAAATACATCAATAAAAATACTGTTGGTTAAAATAAATCATCAGGCTATCAGTTACGTTGTTTTGTTTTATGGTGTTTTGTTGATTTTTTTTTTCTTTTTAAAGCTTTCAGTGCTGTTTATTATTATTTTTTAACTAAACAAGCTTTTTATTTTTGTTGTTTTTATTATTATTAAGAATTACTTTGTCTTAATTATTTCAGATTTAATTATTCGAATTTAATTTTTGTTAAGATTTTTGCATTTTCCAGTTTTTGTTCTTTCTTTTTTTTGCTTTAAGTTTATTGATATTTACTACAGTAATTAGCTCATTTCAAATTTAATTTCTGCATTATTCAATTTCCATTTTTCCTTAATTTGCTAATACACACACTGAGATTCATTCATTTAAAATTTAATTATTCTAACTTGAAGTTCGTTCAAATTTAATTATTCAAATTTAATTTCTGTTGAAAAATGCATTTTTACTTTTTCTTCTTCTAATCGCTTTTTTAATTAGTGCTATTTACGATATTTGTTGTAATTTACTTCAAATTACTGTTATTGATATTATTGATGATTGAATGGGGGAGGAGATTTTAAAGGCTGTTTTTATATAACAAAGCGTTCACAGAGACTAAAACAGTGAAGAGGATTTATTATTAATTGCTGTGTTAATGCATAATGCTGTTGTTTTTATTTAAATTTAAATTGTAAAGTTTGGTGTATAGTAAGAAAAAAGAGAAAGCGAAAAAAAAGAAAAAAGAAGCAAAAAGAACGAAACCAAATATTCGGGAATTCAATGCTTGCACTTTTTTTTGCATAATTTTATAATTTACGAAATTTTTGAACTTTGAGAAGCAAATTCTCATTAATAAAATATTGCCAAATTTTAAATTTCTAAATGAATTCTTATTAGAAATACTAAACCTCATAATTTAAATTTCAAAATTTTAAATTCCTAAATAAAAAAAATTTAAAAATTTTAAATTCCTAATAAAATTTTTATTAAAGGTATTTCATTTCAAATATTTCATTTCAAAAATTTATCAAACCATCATTTCAACAAATAATCAAAAAATTCATTTTATTATCTGAGCACTGAAATAATAATTGAGGAATTGCGAGACTTTGTCCTTTAATTGCTGATAATAAGAAAGAAAAAAAAAAAAAATTTAACTTGAAAATATGAATTCTAATCATTTGATAGCTTCAGTTCAATCAAGTTAATTAACACTTTATAATAGGATCGAACGAATTTGAGTTTAAAGCGAAAGCAAGTATTATTCGAATAGAATTCGATAATTTTAATTATCTAAATAAAATTAATATAATTACAATTACCAGGTTTCATCCTCAGTATAACTTGTTGTGGTTCAAGTTGTACGATCGTTGAACCATCTGCTTGTTTACTTCCTAATGGTAAATTCTGCAAATAAAAATTAATTGTATTATTGTCGTTGCTGCTTGTTTGTTGTTTGTTATTGTTTTTGCTATCGTTTGTTTGTTGTTTATTTGTTATTATTGTTTGTTTCTTTTGAAACTAAAGTTTCACAAGAAATTAAATTAAATACTTATTATATTCAAAAAAAAATGAAACATTACATTTTGTGGTATCATTCGAATTTCTGTCTTTGGTGAATAGATAAGCGATGGATTACATTTGCCTTGAAATTCACTCTTTAAATCACATCTTGATGGGCCTACCAAATGCTGTAAAATTTTAAGAAAAAGAAATTATGAGGTAATTAAAATTATAATATTTATTACATGCAACACTTATATTCAACATTTCGTTGAAATTAGTTTCCTCTTTTTTTCTTGGAACTTTTTTTTTTTATTTTAAATTTTACACTACCTTATTCATTCAATACTATCTTATTGGCAAACGAAATTTGAATGAGTAAATGATTTTAGAAGAAATATCATGAGATTAATTATCTAATTAATTAATTAGTAAAAGTTAATTAATAAAAGTTAACAAATTAGCTCATCATATTTCCTAATTCAAGTGTTTAAAGATAATTTAAAACTTCCTCCACAATTTTCATCTCTTTTTTAAGTAATTAATTTCTAAATTGGATAAATAATTCTTTGTATTGAATTTAAACAATACATTACGAAAAAAAATTTCTTCCTCTATTCATTACTAATTTCTTTATTATGCACGATGCAAATAATTTAATTTTTACATGAAATTAATTAAAACAAAAAATACGAGCATAAAAAAAACTAAATTAAAAATCTAATTTTCAAGAATTTGAAAATTCGCAAAAGAATCTGTTCAAAAATTAAAATCATCATGTCAACCAAATAATGTCATCTGAGCAAATTAAAAAATAATTATTTTTTTTTGAAATTTCCATTTTTATCATTCAAAACTAATTGATAAAAGATAATTTATGAATTTCATAATTATCCCGGATTAAAAATCTTCAAAAAAAAAATGGCTAATGATAAATAATAATTGCAATGAAAAAAATTTGCGAACCGGATCAAGACACCATGCACATTCCGGATGTTGTTTAATACACTGGCCACAACTTCTACTACCCAATATATTGGTACATAAATTTCTGATATCCTTTGCAATTACTATAAAAAAATTGATAATTAAATTTTTATTCAAAACAAAATTCATTATACCATATTGATTTATTAAACAATATCAATATTAATATTTCAATAATTTAAAACTTGAAATAGAATTTGAAAATTTTTCCAAAAAAATTTCATACCATTAACAACAATGATAAATGATGCAAGCAATGCGTACATGTAATACTTCATCAGGGCGATAATCGTATAATTTAAATTAACTTCGAAATATCTGTAAAAAAAAAAATGCGATATTTATTCAAAATTGTTGTAAATTAATACGATTATTAATAATTGTATTAATTACATGCACTTTAACAATAATAATGAAAAAAAAAAAATTGAATATTAAGAAAGAGACTTAGAATTTAAACTTGAGAATAATTTTTCTTCAAACAGCTTTATTGAAAGAGTTCGTTTGAAAATAACTTTTAAAGCATTCCTATTGAATTTGTTAATCATTTGTAATGCTGCATTTGTAAGTCTGGCAGTATTAGTGTACTGATGGTAATGTCATTGTTGTGTTAACAGCCTGAGATTGCACTTCTTCCGGCAGACCGATCCGACGGCTGTCAATTAATCAATCAATTATCAGTGCGATGCTTATCTCGAGTGTTCGAGAAGTTGATAAGTGAAAAATTTCGTTCAATGGCAGAAAAGAATTACGAATGTAAACTTAGACTTCATTTAGGTTCATTACTAACTAATTGATGTCATAATAAAAAAAAACAACAAAATTTTTTTTTTTCATATTTTCACTCTTTTTTCTCTCTCTCTTTCACTCTCTTTTACTTTCTTTTTATTACCTTTTCCTGTTTGTTTTTTTATTTTACTTTTTAATCCTTTTCTTTAATATTCAGTTTTTTGGCTAAATAATTAATTAATTAATAATTAATTTTTACATGTAAGGTACAAGCAATTATGTGTTCGGAATATGCAATTACTACATAAGCTTTAGCATATTAATAATATGCAATTACTACAGCATAAGCTTTAAGACATTTAATAATCTATTAATATGCAAATACTTTTGTGTTACTCTGATTAGATGAAATGAGCTAAAAAAAAACAAAAGAAAAAAAATTAATCAAAAAATTCTACAGAAGTTGAATTTCATCAGGAGATCTATTGGATTTCATCAGCTTCGCCGGTCCATTTTTAATTTTTCAATGAATATATTGTCGATCACATTAATCAACACAAAAAATGCTGACAAGTCGATACCAATTAATTAGTAATGAGATTGATTAATTTAACCAGCTAGATTAATCTTAATTAATGAGATGAGACATACTAATAATAAAATACTACCAAAAAAAATAACCTTTCATTAATTCGTTAATTTCTAATATAGAACACGCAAAAATTCCTGAATACTAATTAGTTAACTAAGCGAGAGAAAGGAAAAGGGGTAAGAAAGAGGCATAAAAAGAAAGAGAAAAAAATGGGACTTAAATTTTTCTTACTTTTTTTCTTTGTAAATAAAAAAATTAAACAAAAAAAAAAAAAGAAAAATTAAACGAATTTTCATTTTAACACAGATGCAATAAATTATTTTTCAAAAAAAAAAAAACACTACTTTTCTATGTCTTTTTCTCTCTCCTTCTCTCTTATATTTCCCTCTTCTTTATGACTTGTTAATTTTTTTTTTTTAAAAAACCATAAGAAATGAAATTTGCAGAAAGTTTAAAATATTACTTTCATGAGTGAATAATTTAAAACAAAGCAATCTTATCATTTTTTGTCAAGAACAGTTTTATCAGTGCTTTAAAAGTAATCTTATCAGTCCTCTATCAAGAATAGTCTTATCAGTGTCGTAGAAGCAGTCTTATGAGTCTTCTATTAAAAATACTTTTATCAGTGCTACTGTTATGAATAGTCTTATCAGTCCTCTATCAAAAATGCTCTTATCAGCCTTACCATTTTCGTAATAATTGCCGCAAAAACTATCAATTAACCTGAATATTTTGTATATTAAAAAATATCCCTTTTACTTATTGACAAAAACAAACAGTTTTGTTTTGTCTTTTTTCTCCAAATTATATCTAAATTAATTGTAGATAATGATTACTGCAGTTAACTGGAATTAATTATAAATGAATGATTTTTTATTGGAAATAACAAATTTGAAACCAAAAATTTGATTTTTTTTTTTTTAAATAAAATGTATAATAAATTGGATACTTAGTATTTAATAAATTTCCTGAAATTCATTTTTTTTAAATTTATAACAAAAAAATGGAATAGGACATAGTTGGCTATATCAATAATATAGCGCAATAATTATATATTGAGCTATAATAATTGGATAATTTATTACATTCATCTTCATTTGCTGCTTTTCTATAATATTTTGAACTTTTTAAAGCATAATAAATAAAAAATGAAAATAATATTTATTTATGTATTTTCCATATTTCAAACCTTAAAAATCCTTTAAAAATTTATTGCATAAAATTTCATAGCGCTATCGTTGTTGTTCGTTTTTTTTCTCTTTTTTTTTTAAATCATTTCAAATAAATTTCACATTCAAATATTTTCATAAATAAGTAACAAAAAGAAAAAAAACGAAAATATTTCCAGACAATGAAATTTTTATTTATGCTTAAAAAAGTAATTTGAAAATACCAAAAATTTGCACAGCTGGCATAAAATAAAATCAATTTTTGTTTTTTTTGGTGAAAGCATATATTTTTTTTAAATTTAATAAATTTTACAAAAAAAAAAATCAAAAAGTTCAATAATAACAATATATCAATATGCAACTGCATTAATGTATGGATTTTTAAAAATCATTTTCTTCAGCGAAATTAAATTAGTAAATTAATTATTGATGAAAACTAATTAAACTGATTTAAATGAGATGGGTAAAAAGCAAAAAAAGCGAAGAACAAGTCGCGTGGTTTGCTTTTTAAATTTTAAAATTTTTTAAATTGATTTCCAAATTTGAATTTAACAAAAAGCTGTTACAAAATTTAAAAACAAATTAAAAATTTGTAAAATTTAAAAAAATCTAGGCAAAAAAATTAAATGAAAAAACTACTAATTAGTAATTAGTGCTGTAGGTTAAAAACAATAAATTATTTAATTGCACTTATTTAATTACACTTAGTTAATTCATTGAATTCATTTTTTTAGAGATTAAACTAATTCAAAATTTTTGCATCACAAAAATCTCATGAAATAATTTTGCAATTTATATGTCACATTAAAGTTTGCAATTAATTAAGCTAAAAAAGATTTTTCAAATGTTTTAAGATAATTAGTAACTAAATGATTAATTATTTGCCTTGAAAAGGAAAAAAGGAATTTGACAATTTATTCAGGATGGTACGGTATTTTTTTGAAAAATTCATTGGTAATACAGTATACATATGCTGTATGTGTAAACCGTAACACTTACATTATGTGCATACCGTCATACTAATGAATTCATTTCAGTCAACTTTTCTTCGCCCAATTTCATCAGTTTCAATTTATTAGAAGACATTGGAAATTTTACCGGAAATTTGGTCTGAACACAATCCTGAGATTTTGATGAACTCCGCATTAAGACAGTGATTTTAATATACAACTTTGAAAATATTTATCGACCAAATTGTAACTTGATTAGAATCATCTAGTGTCGTTAATTAACTGGTTGATTAATTAATTGCACAGAGACTATTTGTCATATCAATTTATCATTAACATCAAATTAGCGATACCCTGGATAATTTTACGCAGCATGAGAATGTATTTTGTAATAAATTAAAAAAAAAATTTCTGCCAACAAAAAAGAGAATAAGAGATGAAAGTGACAAAAAAAAGTTTTGATAAAAACTTTTGGAAATTTTCTTCTTTATAAATGGAATTTTTTACAAAAGTTGGATAAAATCAAAACTATCTATCCTGCATCTTATTTTAATGCCTTTTGCCCAAATAAATTGCTAATTGAATTTAAGCTTAAACTTGGCATTGTCTTTTTTGGGATCTGTACTGAATGTAACATCATACAGAATGCAAATTTTATTTCTATGTTATT
The DNA here is from genome assembly GCA_029876185.1 of Mansonella ozzardi. NCBI lineage: Eukaryota > Metazoa > Nematoda > Chromadorea > Rhabditida > Onchocercidae > Mansonella > Mansonella ozzardi. The sequence goes on along the minus strand of JARVGP010000380.1, from coordinate 29,874 downwards.
TCAAAAAGTGTAAAAAAAAGGAAAGTTTTAAAAGCAAATATGGCTGTCGCTTATAATGGCACATTGTTGAAGCTTTTTTTTGAAAAGTTAAACGAAATTAATTGTAAGCTAATTAAAGGAGAAATAATTGTAAGCTAAATTTTTCACAAACATTATTAAAATGCTTCATTTCTTAAAACAGCAATAAATCAAAAGTGTACATTCGAAAAAATTCCTTCATTTGAAATATTATTGATTCTTTTATTTCAAATATTAATCCTTTCATTTAAAACATTATTAATTCTTTCATTTCAAATGTTACCAATATCTTCACTTCAAATACATCTAAATATACCTTAATGCTTCAAAAGAAAGAAAAAAAACAAACAAAAAGAGAAAGTTAAAAGATGAACAAATAGGTTAAATTCTCAATTATACAAAAATTATTAATTTGTTATTTGGTCCATTAATTAATTAATTAAAAAGGAAAATTTCATCAATTTCTTTTAATAATTCACATTTTAATAAAAAATATAATCGTGCATTAATTTAGTGCATCCTCAAAAATTCCAGAAGTGATAATGATAATTGATTAAGCAATCCCGATAATCTGGATCATAATTTGAATCCTTTGAAATTGTCCGCTCAAAATGTTTACGGAAAACTTTTGCACCGCATATATCCTCGATTAAATGATTATTTGTTAATGACAATAAATTTCGTATAAAATAATTAGACTAGGACACACTCATAGTTAAAACTTTGAGACCAGTTGTAGTAGCTGAGAGAAATGAGCCAAAAGGCAACAGTAAACAAAATAATCTCATTGAAAAGCACTTTTCGTAGAGAGCACACATGCATTAATTTTCTCATTAGAAATTACTTGCTAACATCATCATCATCATTCATTCATTTTAAAACCACGTCGAAATAACACATGTATACATAATAATGATTAATGAGCGCTTCTAAGTCATTTTACAAAATAACAGTTCCCGCATTTGCATTATTACTAACTTTTTCGAAGTTGAACTACTAAAATGCATTAATGCAATATAAGATTAGAAGAAGATAGTAAAAGTATGTAATGCTAAATTAACTAACAGCTGATTTTTTTTTAAATTTATTTTTTCTAAATTTTTTAAAACTAAAAGGAAAAAAGGAATGTATCGATAAAAACAATATCGATAAAAAAAATCAATAAATATAACAAATAATAAATTGATCAAAATAAATATACTATCATTATGTGAATTAAAAAAAAATTAAAATTTAAAATTTAGTTAAATTTTCTAATTTAACAAAAATTTTAGTGCATTTCTTTTTCACAGTAAACTTTAGCATTAACTTAAAATGAGCTATTCGTTCGTAATCCATCATTATTTTCTTTCTTTGCCAAATTGTTCATTGATGTTCACAGTGAGTAAACAAAAATAGGTATTAAGATTAGGTTAAGCCTTTGCCTCACAATTTGATATCCGCGCGCTAATTAACTTTTCTGTGCTAATCTGAGCTAACTTCAAATCATAATAACAAATCATAGGGTCCAATTCAATCTTCAATGCAAATCTCAGGTCTAATGAGATGAGAACTGTACACAAATAATTACAACAAGCAAAATGTGCGCTGTTTCGCTAAAACTTTTTTCTACTGTTTTTAAAGAAATTCAATCAAACTAATCAATTTTGTGATTAAATTTGTAACCATCTGCAAGCTTTGTAAAATTATTTTGTTTTAATTTGTTAATTAAGAAGAAAAAGTTAATTAAAATAATATATTTTGGAAAATCTTTCAACGATTTCTTCTTGTTTTGCATATTTGATATATATTAATGTATTGCCAATCTTACGGCTACTGTGATATTTTTTCAAACTAAGAAAATTTTAATACATTTAGTTATTTGGAGGAAGAGAAATGAATTCTTATTAATGATTTCTAATTAATCTTCTTATTAACTCTTTCATATTAATCTTATTAACCCCTTAATGAACTTCATTTTCTTTTCTACACCCTTTAAATATGAAGTAATACAAAAAATGAATGAACTGAATTATTTAAAAAATTTTTCAAATAGAACAAAAAGTTATAAGTCGTACTAAACAGAATAAGTTTAGAAAATTTACACAACTTTGCACAAAATTTTTTCATAAATCAAATACTTATTTCAACAAAAATTTTTCTTTTTCTTTCTTTCTATTTCAATTATTTCAAAGAATAAAAATTTTTGTTAACTAATTAATTTTAAATTTTAATTAATTTTTTTATCTCTTTCGTTTTTTTCCAGATAAAAAATTACTGTGAAATTTATTGAATTCATAAATTCGTATCAAAAATGAAAGATTTAAATCACTTCAAAAGTATTGTCTTTTTATTCTCAACTAGGATATAATTTATAGCAAATTTTTTTTTATCTTTAAATTTATAAGAATCGAATAAATTGAATTTAAATTTGTTTTTTTTTTTCTTTTAAAAATTTATCGGAAAAAAAGAAATTATACGAAAATATTCAATAAACAATTTACAAAAACCAATAGTTTATCAAATTTCTTAAAAATATATAAAAATAATGCAAAAAATTGCAACATTATAAAATAACAATGGTGGGTTTCAGATCATAATTGAACTAACATTATTGATATTAACTTTCACACAAAACAAATTTTTCAAATATTGTTAAAGAGGGAAACTCAATTCAAGAGGTTATTTATACACATATGTTTGACAGATCAGCAACAGATGCTACCTTTTCCCTCTGATCTGTCCAATTCATTCATCTCAACCGTCCATCCATATATTCATCCAATCCGTTCATTCATAACATCCATACATACATACATTCATCCATTCATATCTATGTACTAATTGCATAATATTTTGTAAAAACAAAATACTATTTAAATTGTTGAAATCGTTGAAAATAGAAAAAAACAATTTTTCAAGTTTTCAATTATTAATTGTTATTTATTATTAATTTGAAAAAATTAAATTTTTTATAGCTTTATTAATTAAATATTAATTTTCATTTCAATTATATGTTTTGCTAATTTTCTAAAGAATAAATCATTTTTTTCATAATTTATCAAAAGAAAAATATCTATTTATAAATGTTTTTATTAATTGTTTATGCATCTTTTATCAATTAAATATTAATTTTCAATTTTAATTGCACAATTGTTATTAAAGAATTCTATTAATGAATCATTTATTTTAATTCATTCATATTTCATTTTTAAACATTTTTTTTTTTGATTTTTAAATGAAAAAGAAAAAGGGAAAGACATGTACACAGTGTTACATAGACAGAGAAAGAGAGAGAGAAGGAGAAAACAAAATATTTATGATGAAAAACTTGTTGTACTTTTCAAACTTTTTGTTTAAGAAATTTAAGCTCATTTTCTTTTCCACATTGAAAATTAAAATACTTCCTGCTAAAGTTTTGTTTATGAATAAGTTTAATCCTAAATACACCTTGCCTGATCCATTCCTATAATTTACTATTATCATTGGGGAAAATTCTCGAAAAAAAAAAAAAAATAAAAAATACCTTCGAGGTAATACTACTAATTCTAGTAACGAAAGAAAGAAAAAAAAAGCAAACAGAGAGAGTAAGAAGTAAAAATTTTGAAAGGAATTTGAATTTTTTTTTTACATTTCAATAATTTTTAAAAATAAATTTGAAAATTAGTTTTTTTATTAATTTTTGTAATTTCAAAAATTTATAAAAAATATGCATAAAACTTTGAGAAAAAAAAGAATGAAATGATATAGAAAACCAGTCAGCAGTAGAAGCAATATGTAGTTGCTTTTTTTTTAGGACAAATGACGAATAACTGAGCATTTCTTTCTCACAAGGAGAAACTCAGAGAAGTTAAATAAATGATTATATTAGAATTGTTTTTTGTCAATTCACTTTGATATATAATTCAAGCTTCATTTTTTTCATCTTTACTGACAAAACGATCCGAAAAAAGAAAAAAAAAAACGGAAATAAAAAGTGATACATCATCATACAAATAATGAATCCATCTATTTGTTCTCCTCGTATCATCTAAACAGCCAAAAATGAACTAGGCTTAAAAGTAATTTGCCTTCCAAGCCTAAATTCTCTTTCAAACTTTTATATTTGCAAAACAGTACAGCCAATTTATGGTGTAATTACATAATGTTGAAAATTTTAAAATTTTGAGATTTTCGTCATGCAAAAATAAGGACAGAAAATTTGAAAAAAGGGACAATTTTGAAGCAAAAAACTGCGATGTTTACAAGAAAATTTTAAAAAATTTATGTTGACCTTTATTTTTAATTTCAGTTTTCATTTTTTTTATATTCGGAGTATTATTAATTAAATAACTGATTTGGTATTTTTAACATAAAAAAAAATTTTTGTCAAATACTGTAACTGATCGTAATTGAGGAAGCAAAAAAAATTGTTTTTTTTTTAGTACAAGAAAAAAATTTCTAGTATGTCAATCTACAACAGTCTTTATTAGACTTTCTTTTTTTGCGAGGTATAATCGCTAAATTATTAGAACAATAAGATTTAAAAATTAAAGCTCACGATCTATAAAAGTTTCATAGAACATAGGATCAAATTTACAAGTACTAATTGAATAGAAGTGAAAATTTAAATACTGATTGCGAATTTTCGATCATTCGTATCAGATCTGTTTGGAAGTTTGTCATGCAAATATCTTTAAGGCTAGTTCAGAGAGGATGAAAATTTTATTTTTGTCGCTGCGAAGTACAAAATGCGAAAGAAAATGTAACAAAGTTAGAATATCCTTTTGACAAAAATGTTTTTTTAAAATGTTCTGTTGCATGCAAATCGCCGTAAAATTAAATTTAATTTCTATGTTTATCGCATTGCAAGAAAACTACAAGGAATATTTCAAGTTCTTTTCAAAAAAAAAATTCAGTAAATATATTTGATTACAAATAAATTCAAGTGATAAAATTTCAAAAGGCTGTTAAAGAAAACACAAACACAGATTAACATTAACCGGAAAATGTTAAATTCTTGTTGCAGTATTTCATTCTTTGGATCTCAAACATTAAAGTGAAATTACGTATTGAAATAATATCTGCTAATTTAAAAAATTTAATATTAATATTATCATTGATAAAAATGAAAAAGTAAAGGAAAAAAAAATGATATAGATGAATTAATGAAATTAACAGTTGTTTTTCGGGAAATATAAGATATTTGAAGATGGTGAGATGAATAAAGTAATCGATTGTTTTAGGGAAAAGGATTTGATGATGGATAAAATGAGCGACTAACTTTTTGTAATAGCTAAATGAATTGTTAGAAAGTTTAAAAGCAATGTAACAAAGGAAAAAGTTGACATAAAGAGAGAGAGAGAAAGAGAAAGAGTGAAGAGAGAAAGGATAAGAATAAATGATCAAGGTCAAGGCAAATGGTTAATGCTTCAAATACACCATTACTTCCTTCCTACAAACTTCTTCCTGTTGTTGAACTAAACTAAACTTTCTACCTACCTATATATCCATCCATCCATCCGCCACATCTCAATTCCATCCCTACCACATCCACACATTCATTGTTGCAAGCATCTGCTCGAAAATCTTTACTTGTACTGCAACTGTTCCACACACATACACACATACACATATATACATCAGTAAATAGCTCTAAAGTTTGAAGCTTAAACGAGCAAAGGGAGAGAGATATTCACTTTGCCAAAAAAACATTTAACAAAAGAAAAAACGGAAAAAAAAAAACGAAACAAGGAATCGGAAAAAAAAATGAACATTTCACACAAAAAAAAAAAAACTTTTATTGTTGTAACCATAAATTGAGAAGAAAATTAAATGTTTTCTTTGTTTAAAATAATAAGTTTTTTTTTTTTTTTTTTGTTTTTGTAAGATTATTTGAAAAGTGAAAAGAATGTTAAACAATAATGGAGTAAAAAAAAAAAGAAGCAAAAAAAATTTTTGTATAACAAATATAAATTTAGCACAATTTTTTTTTTTTTGTTTTTATTACTCTTAACAAATACGCAGTTACAAATAGGCAAATACATGGATTTTTTTTTTGTTTTTTTGGTAGTAACAAATAAAACTCTAGAGTTAAATAAAAATAAACTACTGTAATTTTCTAATATAACAGAAAAGCCTCACTTGCATTGATAAAGACTAAATAGTTAAAATTACTTTTAATTAATTACATCTATGTAGGAAATATCAGTAATAAATTTACAAAAAAAAAAAAAAATTCCGTTTTTTTTGTAAAACACTTCTTTCAATGTTTTTTTTTACATTTTAATTGCCGTAATTAATCTGTTGCTTTGGAAAAATTACCACAATTGTTATTTTCAAAATTACCATAATTAATCGATGTCTACTATTGAGTTAGAAAGTTACTAAAAGGAATTTACAGTGTGCACTATGAAATTCAAAAAAAAAAAGTAATGCACTAAAATGTTTCAATCAATATTGCTAATGAGTGAATTTAATTATTCTTAATTGCTTACATCTGGTTCAGCAACACTTCTTTATTTGTGGTCAAAGAAAACAGGAGCAAAATGAAACAACGATCAATAGAACAGTGAAAAGTTGATATGAGTGTATTAGCAAATGTCAGATAGTGATAACAAAGCAATTGATAAGATTTATCTGAATGGAACTTACATTTGTTCCAAATTGTTGTAGTTCATTTTCCAATTTCAAATTTTTAAATTTTTTGGAAAAAATTCTAATAAATTTCCTCAAAACAAAAAACAAACAAACAAAAAAAATTCTAAAATTAAATTGAAATTGAAATTAGTACTAATAATTTTTTAATGAAATAAATATTCGATGTTAGTTAGTCTTTAAAAATAAATATGAAATAAAACAGTAGATGAAAAAGGGGGCAAGAAAAAACCGGATAGAAAAAAAAACCGGAAAGAAAAAAAGGAATGAAAGAAAAGAAACTCAAGAGGAAACAATAGCAAACAAAAACTAAACTGGAGAGAAAACAAGAAACGATTTCGGAGAGAGAATTAAATGAACACGGTTTTTTGCCTAATTTTTTTTATCATCATATCAATATGTAATGCTGTCATCAGTTATGTGAGTTGTAAAATAAAAAAATAATATTTTTCTATGTATTTAGGCTAATCAAAAATAATGTCGAATATTAATTCTATTCATTTCAAATATTAAGTAAAAGTTAATTGGTTTTATTTTGTATTAACCGGATTATTGTCATATTTGCGCTTCGTGCTATACTCTATATGACATTTTCCATTTATTTTACAATTCCTACGGCGAGTAAAAAAATGAAAAATCTTTATCTTTTATATCGCCAAAAAAAAGGTTTTTTTGATTGCTATCAAATTCAAATATTAATTTTACCATTTCAAGTATTAGTTTTTCCATTTTAAATATTAATATAAATTATTTAACAGTTTCCATAGCATGTCAAAGAAAAAAGCTTTTTCTTGATTACTATCAAATTTTGAAATTATTTTTTCCATTTCAAGTACCAATCTAAGTTTTTTTTTTGTCAAATATTAATTAATTTCGATAGTTGCTTTAAACTCAAATTCATACTGATACGAAATTATTTTTCATAAAAATGAGTATTCACTAGAATTTCTCAGACTTAATTTTAAATTCAAATTAATATGTAATATATCAATTTCTTCATTATTTAATTTGAAGGCTCTATTTTTTGATTTAGCAAAACTTAACAAGAAAATATTAACTATTTTTTCATTTCGATTATTTCCACTATCGATCAGTTTCACTTACTCGTAAAAATTTTTTTTCAACGAAGATCATTTCAGAAATATTCGGCGATGTTCTATTTGCTATACTCAACACAAGCAAAATCAAATCATTTAATTTAATATTGTTTGGAATTATCTGCGATTAAAGCGTGAAAGAAATTTTACACTTGTCACAATGAAAATGATTAGGGCATAATTTACATAGTTTTTGACAAGCCCAATACATGGAGACACAATGGAAATTTGACTCATAGACTTCTCCAAACCACTCAAACAAATATGTAATTGTTAGTTTCTAGGAAAAAAAAGAATTAGGGGACAATATCCGTCTACCATAACCGCTTGATAAAAGTTAGGATTCAATATCCGTTCTACCGTAACCGCTTGATAAAAGTTAGGATTCAATATCCGTTTACCACAACTGCTTAATAAAAGTCAAAGAAAAAATGGAAACTGATGATTCAAAAGTTTCTCGAATTGATGCTCACTGTTATTGGTTCATCTGGAAACATATGACACTAAAAAATGATTGGTCGATCAATCATTATCAATTTATGCTAATATTACAATTTTTTTATTTCTGAGCCATGTTCTATAATCTAATTAATCAAATTATATAAGCGCAAAAGTTATATGTTACATTTTTAATTCATTTGCAAGGTAGCAAGCAGGTTGTGTTGAAAAAGCTTTGTTTGTATAAAGTTAAATGTACAATTTGCTAATTTATTTGAATTTAGAAAAAAGTGTGACAGGAAATTTAAGCACTCAGTGACATGCTAATTTCCATTTAGTTCATACTTGAGTTATTTTCGAAAAATTGTTCAAATATGAATCATTTTTTTTCTTTTTAAATTTGGTTTCAAGTTTTACTCAGGTTTAATTAATAAACGTCCAAGTTTATTGGAAAACTCTAAATAAACTAAATAATAAACTCTCTATTCAGGTTTAACTAATAAACGTGTAGTACATTTTCATCTTAAAACATTTTAACGCTCACATAATTAAATTTTACGGAATTCCGACTATCTATTATCTTCAGTGATAAAACGAAAAAACTTTTCAGTTTTATCAATCACTAAAGTAACGATAAAATATTATTTAAAACTAAGAAAAGAAAAAAAATGAATTGAATGGGGATAGTAATCCGGAGTGTGCTTTTTTCAGTGCTATTTTTTGTACGGATAATTTTTTATGGAAAGAGAAGACCAGACCAACTAGCACTTTTTTTTTCTGCTGATAAATTAGTTATACAGGAAGAAATGTCAAACAGAGATATTCTTTATCTGCTTGTTAAAATAGTGCAAGCAATAAAAAATTTATAATCATATATATTTCATTCAAATAATTTTTTATATCGAAATCGTTATACATCCGGAAAGCAAATACAAGAAAGACGAAACCGAACTTTTAGCGGGAAATCAAAGCATTTAATTAATTTTCATTTTAATTAATTTCACTTAGATTAATCATTACCATAGTCATAGCTAATTAAATTACTTCGATAATGTTTAGAGTTTTTGAAAAAGTGATTTTTTTTTCAATGATTACGATACTTTTCATGATCACAACGATAATTTGCTGTCAACATTTTGATTAACATCATATTGCTCCGAATATTAAACATGTAGAAATGTGATCTTTTTTGTTTATCAATAAATAATGAACAAATATGATCAATGTATCTTATGATTTGAAACAAAAATATCTGAAAAAAGGTGAAAAATGAAATTCAGAGTGACTAGTACTGTATCATCAAAAAAGGAACGACTGATATTGCAGCGTTGAAATGGATTTTGTAATATTATAAGTTCCCTGAAATATTTCACTTTGGTATGACATTTTTGGAACACAGCAGTAAATCCTTACAGTAAAAATATGATAGCTCCTACGGTAAAGTCTATGGTAAACGGCATGCTAAATTATCATCAATGGTTCTGAACAACTTGCTGTGAACTATCAAAGCATCTAATAACAGATTTAACTAATAGATTTCGCTATGGCCCGTCACAGCATCTCTGATAACAGATGAACAATGTGTGTGTATGTGTATATGTGTTTGTGTGTGTGTGTGTGTGTATTTTATGAGAATAAACAACTGATATGTAATGAAAAACACCGAGAGAAATGATATGTGATGAAAGAATGCCGATCAAGGATGAAAAGTTTATTTTTTCATTAGCATAATTATAACGTTTATACAATACGCTCTCATGATTACCATTCAAATTCGAGACTTAATTGAACTCATTTTGAAATAAAACTTTTAGTAGATTCAATTTTTTTTTTTTTGCATCTGCTTCCAATGCTTTATTCTTAACTAGCTAAAATAAATAATCATCATAACATGATAAAATTATAGCCATGCATAATTTGGATGGAATTCTTTGGTATATAATGGTATTCATTTAAATTAAGTATTGATTAATTAACATTGATTTTGCCTAACATTAATATCAATAAACAAATATTTCTAAAAAATATTGTTAACAATATTTCTACCACAAATTAATTTTGTTACTAAAAATTTAGAGAAAACTTCAATTCAATCAATTAGAAATTTTCAATTCAATTAATTAAAATTAAATTAAAAGAATTCATTTTTTTTGTGGCTAAATTGAAATTTTTATGAAACTATAATTTCCTTATTATTTCTCTTATTATTGCTAATATTATTAAAGATGTTGAAAATTCTAAATTAAAAAAAAAAGACAAATAAATATGAGAAAGATCTTACATATTCTGTTTGTTCTAATTTCTACATTAATGACCAATTTGTTCCGGATATTGTGCTAAATCTTTCATCTGAATTATTTCTCTCCCTTTACACAATGTTTTTTTTCTCCTTCCCGGTTATTTATATATTTTACTATGTCGTTTACTTAACTACTAAGTTGAACTGCAGTTAGCATTAATTTACCATTTATTATTCATTTGTTAGACTCTTTCGTTCTTCGTTTTTTTACCCTGAAAGCCACAACGGTAATTTAATCCTAAAATGATAATGATAGTTTTGACAAGGTAAATCCTAAAATGACGATGATAATTTTGATAAGGTAAATATTTTATTAATAAAATGCATAATACAATAGTATAAATGTGTGTTATAGCAATTTAGATGTTAAACTTTTCCAAACATTAACAATTTTGATTCGATTTTTGTTGCCCATTGAAAAAATCACATTTGCCATATGTTCCATAAAAGCATAACATTACAACAATCTGGAATTTGTAAACATTTTAAAAACTGTTTCTTTTTTTTTTTTTTTAAATTCAGATAAATTGTACACTAAAATAACTGATAAATGTCATTTGTAGCTCCAACAACAAAAGTTAAATAGAATTTGTGAAAAATTAATAATTCAATCAGTCAATCAATCAGTAATTTTTAATGCTTTTAATAATTGTTGTTAAAAAATTTGAAATGACAAATTTTATAAAAAAAAACTAACAAAAATAATATTTGCTAAAGCTATAATAGTTGTTGTCCATGGAAAACCAATCCATTGAACAGACATGCCACCAATTGTTGGTCCAAAAAATGATCTGAAAAAAAAATTTTTCACAAAAATTATAAAAATTTCGCTAAAATAAATTTAAATCTTCCCTTCGGAAAAAAAAGTTTCTTGACACAATTTTACTTACCCAAAAGAATAGGCAGATTGAAATAAACCTGATAGCCAACCATATGTTTGTAATGATTCATTGTATCCGGATTCACTGCAATGGAAATGACATTTTTCTTAGTGGAAAACATTTTTTTTTCAGAAATTTAAACAATGAAACTAATTTGAAATTTCCTAAAAATTAATTGTGATATTTTCGAAATTTCCACAAACGGAAAGTTTTTTTTTTTCTGAAATTTAAATTGAAAAAATGCAGTGAAATTTCTTGAAAAATCAGTTTTTGATAATAATAGATAAAAAAAGAAGAAAGTTAAAAATTAAAATAAATTTCAAAATCCTTTTATATGCATTTTATTGACTTGCTTAATTTAGCGCGCAAAAAAATGAGAGCTACTGTAATAGAAATTTATGCAATATTTCATTGAAGTTGCAAAAATGAAACTCACCGTAATGTATCAATGGATATTTTAAATGTTGGAATATACAGGGCACTAGTAGCAATTCCAAGTATACCTAATGCAATTTGTATCAAACTTAAACTTCTGCAAAATGTACATCCTTGTGAAATTTATACAAATGTAAAAGAAATCAAATTTGACTTTCAATTTGAACTAATTGGACTTTTGACTTTAAATTTAAACTGACTGAGCAAAAAATTGAACTTTGGCTTTAAATTTGAATTTATTGTACAGAACTTTTGAGTATGATCTCAGAAATATGAATTAAACGATAAAGAGAAATTATATGTGCTACAATTATCATCTATAATTTACCTGGATTTTCAGATGAAAATGTAATTAGTTGTTGGTTAGACCAAGACTTTGAACATACTTACTTTTCTGCATCTAGCAAAGGTGTTGGTCCAATGATAAGCATGCTAATCACTACTGCAACAATGCCAAACATTATAATTATTTTGCTACAGTTAAATTTCTGGATAAGTATACTCCACATAGGTGCTGTTATTGTATAAATTCCACCGCACAATAAAAACATTAAGCCAACAACTGTTGGTTTGAGTTTGAACTGCAAGAAAAAAAACTTTGGATCATTTTTTTTCGCAAAATTTGCACTTTAAAAAAAGGAATATCATTTTTTTTGGTTTTTGCAAAATAATTTCACAGATGTCTGCATATATTTAGATCATTATAAATCATTTTACATTGATGAATATGTTCAGATCAATTTTTAATATAGATAATTCATATTGAGACATATATTCATATCAATTTGTAATATGCTTAATTTCATATTGATATTTAGATCAATTTATAATACAAATCATTTTATATTGATGCATATATTTAGACCAAATTGTAATATAGATAATTTCATACTGACATGTATATTTATATCAGTTTGCATATAAATGTTTTCATATTGAAGCATATATTTAGATCAATTTGTAACACAGATGATTTCATATTGAGATATATATTTATATCAATTTGGATATAAATGATTGCATATTGATGCATATATTCAGATCAATTTGTAATACAGATCATTTTATATTGATGTATATATTCAGAATGTTTACTAATATACATTAGCAATTTATCCAATTTATTAACAGTAACTGATCTAATTGAAAAGAAAAATGAAATCAATAAATATAGATGAAGCTTTATTTAAGCTATTAATATAATCTTGAAGAAAATTAGAAAAATTCAATGGTTACAACAAAAAAGAAAAAAGATGAAAAAATTTTAACGAATGAAAATTTAATTTTTTTTTTTTTTAAAGGTAGAAATAAAAACACAGCTATCTTTTATGGTTGGTATTATTATTTATATGCATAATGAAATATAGTATTATATGCATGATGGAGTACATACATGACGTAGTAGTATATAGATGATGAATATAGTAAATTATTTATATTCATGATGAAGTATATGGTTGATATTAAGTATTATTTATATGCACAAAATTCATTGAGAATTTGCCAAAAAGAGCTATACCGGTTGTAAATGATCTGCTAATGTTGGATCGAGAAATGACAATGATATTGCACAAATGATTACTGCATGTATCATAATCCATAATACCGGTATCCTCAACATATTTAACATACCTTTACCATCGAAAATCACATCATCTGTTGGAATATTTTGATGACAATATCTTCGGCGCATTTATTATAATTAACAGTACTACTATTATTTATCTATTCAAGCGAAAAAAGTTTTGTTTTAATTTTATTTAAAAATTTCAAAAAATTAAAAAAAAAGAAAAGAAAAATTAAAAAAAAAAAAGATTTTATACCTTCTATATTGTCAACCAAAAAATATGCTAATAAGCCAAGTAATATTAATATAATACCAAGTACAATGAATGGTAATTTATAGCCACCAATTTCATACAGTATACCACCAAGTAATGGACCAGCTGTACTACCAAGACCTACGAATGTTTCCAATACACCCTTAAAAATTTTTTTCGAAAAATATTTAGTAAAATTTCTAAAAAAAAGACAGAAAGTAAATTAATCAAATTAATCTTTAATTCATTTAAATTATTGGTTAATTTATTTTTGTTAAATTATTTTAAAAAAATTGATGAATTTTACTATTGACAAAATTTATGCAAGCATTAAAGACAAATTAAAAATAAAGATCATAATATGCTTTATTACGAAAGATCACATGTAATTTTTCTTTTAATTTATTTATTAATTTATCTTTCTATCATTAAAATTAAAAAGACATATATATATATATATATATATGTATGACCATTCATATGAATGAATGACCATTTATAAATTTTCATCTTATTATTTAAACAAAATGATTTAAAATTTTTCTGAGTTATCGAAAATTATGATTTTTTCGTTTCATTTTGTTTCATTTTTTTCTGCTTAAAAGTTTCAAAATCTTGTAATTTTATTTTCATAATTTCAAAATGAAATTCAACAAAAGAAAAAAAAAGTCTGATACGATAACAATCGCAATTCGTCCTGGGAAGCATTTAACACCAATTGCAAATGATGATGTAACAAATGCTGCATCACCAATTGCTTCTAGTATTCGGAGACCAATTGAGGACCAGAAGAAGTATGACGACGATTGAATGTAATTTAAAAATCTGAAAATACAAAAATGAATAATTGAAATCTGAAGAGAAAAAGCTAGATTTGAAATTGTCTGCGAGAAAGCAATTTTTATATTCCAAATTAACACTAATCATTTAAATGCATAATTTCGAATGATTCCGTTTCCGGAAATGCTTTTTCTTTATATTAGAATATTTTTTTGGCAACATTTACCAATTCCGGAATTATTTTTTTGTGCTTAAAGAAACGCACCCAAAAAGGATCACAGTGAAACCAGTAATTGCAATTCCGGAAATAAACATTCTTTTTGAACCAATTAAAATCATCTAAAAAAAGAAATTGAAAAAGAAAGTTTCGTTTAATCAAAAACAAAAGTCTGAATTTAAATTTACTAAAATTTTTTGAAATAAATATATTTAAATAATTCATTGGTAAGAAAAAAATAATTCAGCAATTATTCGTATGTGCAAAATGATATTTTTAATATGATATAATATTTTTAATGATATAATATGATATAATGATATTATATTTATAATGATATAATACAAAATGATATAATATCTTTTAATTAATAGAAAAATTTTAATTAAATTCAAATTAATTTTATTTTTCTTTTTCAAACGAACATATTTGCCAAATAATGGTGAAATGAGAAACATTGTTAGCTCAAAGATACCAAATACTATGCCAATCTCGAAACTTCTTAGGCCTTTAATTTTTGCCTGAAATTAAAAATTTATGCAAAAAAATTTTTCTGTATTTTTTTTATCAATTATTTAAGCTAGAAGAAGTCAAATAAAACAAATTTTTTTAATTATTTAAGTAGATAGATATAGATGTGGCAAATGTAACTTAGT
Source organism: Mansonella ozzardi (assembly GCA_029876185.1). Classification (NCBI taxonomy): domain Eukaryota; kingdom Metazoa; phylum Nematoda; class Chromadorea; order Rhabditida; family Onchocercidae; genus Mansonella; species Mansonella ozzardi. The sequence continues at coordinate 14,618 of JARVGP010000380.1, read as the reverse complement.
TAAATTAATCAAAAACACGAAACAAACAAATCATGGCTTCTTTATTTGTTCTGTAGTAATCTATGATACTCTAATTAATTAAAATTAATTATTCTTTTTTTTCTAAAGGAATTCTGCAACGACTAACCTCAGTTGAATAAAATGGTGCAATACAACTGTATGCACTAGTACTGCCAAGGTTTGCAATTGATAGCATAAAAATTGTCATCCAATCTTTCACAGTAAATGATGACAGCTTTATTGATGTACTTTCATAACTGTTATTATCATCACTAGAGGTAGTACTGTTATGCCTAGCAATTTCATTGTGGCCCACACTGAAGTGAATATTAGCTGTGTTATTAATGATTACAGTAGTATCTCTGCTCGACAATTTTAAAAATTAATTTATAATCTTTTTTTCTTTTTCTACTATACAATCTAAATTTCTGCTAATTGAAAAATTTTAAATTGAACTTTCAAACCTTTCATTCTTACTATCAGCTGATTTTTCTTGTACGTCATCATCATCAAACTTCATACGGATACTTCCATAATTTGCTTGAGATTTCGATGAAACACGTGTAACGTGCGGTAGTGTTAATTTACCGAATTCAGTTGGTATTTGCAGTGCAATTGGCCTAAACGGTGATGCAATAGCTGGTCTAAAAGTTTTATGAATTTAAAAATTTTATATGTATATGATAATGTCGCATAATTCCTTTGAAATTTCCCTTAATAAATATCCTAATCAATTATGAAGTATTTCACTAATTGAAGCATTCAATAATAGATTTGAAAATTGCAAATTTGATTCCGGCTGCTTTTTTTCTTTGCTTTTTTTCCTGATTTATGATAACTGAATTGAATACTTAACAACATTTATCATTGTCAATTGATTGTTGTTTCCTGATAAAAAGTATATCAATAGATTGTAGGATGATAGTAGTTAGATACATTTCATAAAATTATCGAATAATCCAAAGAGAAGAAGGCATAAAAGGAAATAATCTGGAAATTGAAAAAAAATAATTCGGAAAGTGAAAAAAGAGGGAAAATATTTAGATAAAATCATCATGTTTTATCGATTACAAAAATCCGATTATCTGAACAATGTAATTTAACTTTTACATTTTCCATTCTTCTTTTACACTTTGCTTATACTATTGTTATTGCAGAAAAAAAAAAAAAAATTGAATTTTACAAAAAAGCATTTCTTTTGTTGCTACTAATGAATATGTAAAAAGTAAAAATTATAGCATTTTTAAAGTCAGAACTTTTAAAATTTCAACTAATTCATTTTTTTTTTTTGATCTTCCGATGAAATTAAATTCGTGTTTGGCATATGAACAGTAACAATAAAATCCATTTGACTAAGTTATAGCTTCCTTTCTTTTTTTTAAAACATTTGAATTATATTTATCCGTTAAATTATAACCAATGAATCAGTTAGATGAAATTAATGATAATGAAATGAAATATTAATTAATTTTGATCTTAATAGAAATTTTTGAAATATTTCATTTACTGTTTTATAACGTTTACAATCATGCGAAACATCCGACCTTGACACTGGTCTGATAAGCCAAAATCACAGACCTACCACAACAACCGAAAAATTTAATAACTAAAGCCTACGAAATCAACGCAATCATTTCCACTGTTTAAAATTGTTTAAAATTAAATCTGAAATAACTTCCATAAAAATCAAGACCACTAGAAAAAAGAAAAAACATGAGAATAATAGTTATGGAGATAATAACAACAAAAACCAATAAGGTTTCCTAGGCAAAGGAAAAATATAATTGTGTAAAGAAATAATCAGTTAATATTAATTTGTTTATTTCTTACCCACGATCTATAAGCTAATAAACCAAGTTAACAAGCGTAAAAGTATATATTACTTTTTTAATTCATTTGCAAGTTAGCAAGCAGGTTGTATTGGAAAAGTTTTGCTTGTAGCTCGTTGTTACAAATGCAATTATTATTGCATCATCTGAGAACATATGATACTAGAAAATGATTGATCCTTCAATCAGTACCAATTTATGCCAGTAAATTGATACTGATTTTTTTTTCTCAGCCAATTTATTTATTTCTCAGCCATGATCTATAAGCTAATTAACCAAATTATCAGGCGCAAAAGTCACATGTTATATTTCTAATTCATTTACAAGATAGCTTAAATTGTATTGGAAAAAATAATGCAAATCAATACACAGTATGTTTTCGTATCTTTTGGTGGTTGAGTAATTCAAGAAATTCAATCAATATTATCAGTGATATCAGATAATAACTATGATAATGGAGAATTTAGATCATTGTAGATGACGGAATAATTATGCAAATCAATAAGGAGTAGATATTAATTATAATGATAATTAATTGTGATGACAAGCAATAATTATGATAGCGGATAATTAAAATTACACAAATATTTCAATATTAATGAAAAAATATGCTATCAAGGAAAAAATTGATTGAAAATACAGATTACAAAAATAGGCAAGTTTTTTTTAAAGCGCATCCAATAAATGAAAAGAGAATTTCCGCCCTAAACAAATGAAATTATGCAGAATTTCGACGATCATTTTTTTAATTAATGATTACTATATTCTAACTACGTAGAAAGATATTAGAAACAAAGTTATGAAATGTAATTAGTAAATTACGATCAGTATCTCTTCAATATATAAATCTATAAGTTAGAATAGATTAGTTGATTAATGAGATCATTAGGGTCAGATAAAATGATTAAGCATAATTTTATTCAAAAAAGAAACAGCAATACAGGAAAATAAATACTGCTCATTTCGACTTCGTAGATTATCAGATGAAAATTGTATTTCTTCCTCGATTGATATTTCAGAGTCTCAATTCAGATTTCTTAGCTGATCTTCACTAATGATATCATCATTACTCAAACTATCCGTTGTTGCTGTTGTTGCTGTTATTGTTGTTGTCATTGCTGTTGTTACCACAACTTTTAGCACTTCATTGATATTGCAGAAATTTTCGTTAGCATCACTGCTACTTTATTTGATAAATTTTTAAAATCCATGATATTGGAATATATTTCCATGATTTGTTAGCGCTTCTCTTTTTATTATTTTTAACACTTGTTATGATATCATTCAATGATAGCAGTTGAAAAACACAAAATTCCTTCGTCTTTCATATGATTTCAACAATTAATTAGTGATAATGATAATGGTATAGGTGGTAAAACTGTTAGATTGCTGCTATATGGTTCAAAGTGTAATTTTGGCCATGCTATAAAGAAAAAAGTAATATAAATTTTTTGTAGAAAGATTCAAAAAAGCGTATTGGAGTTATGGAATAGAAAAAAAGGAAAAAATTTGAAATTTGATTGAACACATAACTTATCAATCAATTAAGCCAATGAAAAAATTGCAAAATATTGAAATTCTAACCCAAAAAAAAGTGTATGGTATATATAATATATAATACATTCTTGTGACATACTATTTTAATCCTATTAATGTTATTTTCTAACACTTACAGTATTCTAACGCTTACAGTATAATAAATATTTACAATAATAACACAATAGCAAAATACTTACAGTCATTATATAACAATAAAGCATTCATAGTAATAACATGATAATAAAGCGCATACAGTAGTAATATAATTTATTTAATTTTTAAGCTGCTATTTTTTTTTGAGTAATTTAAATAAAGTAATTTCACTTTAGAAAAATTTTTAGTAATTATTAATTACTACTATTGCTAATTCTTACAAATCACTATTTTAATCCAATTTATATCATTTTCTAATGCTACTTACAGTAATAATATAATTACTGTAATAGTATAATTGTAACAAACTTCACAAAAAAAAAATTAACTATTTTTTGCAAAAAGATAAAAAAGCCAAAAAAAAATGAAAACAAATTTTTGTCCCAGATAAAATCTTCCAAGAAATGAAATTNAGTAAAATAACTGCAAGCTACAGATAACACTTCAATATGTATGTTACAGATTGTCTTGAATACTGTTGTAGAATTAACTGCAAGCTACAGATTGCATTTAAGTGCAGTTGCAGAAGTAAAGTAGCTACCTGGAAGTTGTAACCTATATGCACTTGTACTTTTTACTTTACTTAAAAAAAACACTGGAGGACCGATCGTAAGAAGGTAAAACTTTTGCATGGGTTAAATTGTGCAAAATTTTCTGAAATAAAACATTTCCATTATCAATTACTCATTGATTTTTTTCTCCAATTAAAAAGACATTGTGAAATTATAAGAAGAGAAATTAGAACGTCAGATTGCTTATGAAAAATAATAAAATTTTGAATTGATCAAAGACTGATCGATACATGACAATAAATAAAAAGTAAGTTTAATTTCAAGGAATTTTTTTTTTTGAGCATCTCATTGATTTTTTACCAAATTTCAATTTAATTACTTGATCAAACTTTTATAACTTCCAATGAAACTATAAAAATTCAATATCTACAGCAATAACATAAGTGATCATTTGAAAATTGAGAAACTTTCGTAATAAGATATTCTTTGCAAGAGAAATAAATAGTGCTAAAAAAATAATATGCAAAAAAAAAAAAAAGAAGAGTGAAAAGTTAAATTAAACATTGCTTCTATTAAAATAATGGAAAAAAATTTATCAATTATGAATTTTCATACAAAATAGATGATATTGTCAATACAGTAATATAAAAGACAACAGAATAATTTGATAGAAGCTTTAATGTCAAAAATTCTTTTTTTAATTTTAAATTAATGCCAAAAATGGAAATTTTACAAAGTAATACTGAAGCAACATGCTTTTAGCAATTTATATATGTATGTGTGTGTGTGCCTGTGTGTGTCTGTGTGTTTGTGTTATTTTTCAGAAACAGTTTAAATTTCCTGTTATCTCAATCAAAAAATCATTTCATGCAAAAAAAAATTAATAACAAAAAACTTTTTTCCGGATTGAAACTTTTCGGGTTCAAAAAAAGGATTAAAAATTAATTAATTCAAAAGTTTAGGGCAAACTCTTTGGAAATTTTCACCATTATTCTTTCGTGACATTTGTGATAGTAACTTTTCAATATTTCAAATTTTCTTGTCCCACTTTTTTTCTTTTAGACCTTTGCAAAATGGGAAATTTTATCAAAAATTCGAAAAATGTTTCATTGCTAGCAAAAGTTCATAGCAAATCATCATTTTGCATTAGTGAAAATGGCACAAATATAAAAGTTGCATGTAATATATCTATCACATATATCATGATACGGTGTCAGTAACAATAGCATTGAGAAAACATATAATGATATTTTTCATTTCCATCTTACCAAATAATTTTCTAAAAAATTCAATTCAATATTAAGATAGGGAAAGTCTATGAAAAATCATTGGAAACAGGTGGTGGAAAAATTTTTTGAAATAAAATGAAAAATGCAGATGAATAGACAGATGAATTTTGCAGAATGAAAACTTTAAGAAAAAATAAAGAAAATAATTTTAAGAATTTTAAACAAAATTCTATATTCTAAAATTGCTTTTCTTATAATAACGTTGAAAATGATCGATCGACAATCGACCCGTATCGGCAACAGCGCTTGGTGTTCTTTGTTTTTTACATTACATTGAATATATAACTTTTTTTTTCCCACAGACACTTTTTTTCAGCTTATAGCGTTTTTGAAAATATGTAAATGATGCACTTTGAAAACAATTTCTTCGATAATTGATCGATGATTGATCGTTGGGAGAGATTTTTGAATTTAAATAAATATAGAATCTGTCATGTTTTTTTATTTCCAAAAAAAAATTCAGAATAGTTTTAAAATTTAAATCATTTTACAGGACAATTGTTAGAAGATAAATATAGCAATGTTATAGGACGAATAAATACATCATGTCAGAATTTTAGCGAAATATCTAATAAAAACGACTAATTCAAATTATTTTCTTTTCTTCTGCATTGCTGTAAATCCGAAATCAATTTTCTTGTAATTTTATATTTCGTTTTGAACATAAAAAACAACCATTAGTATTTGTTTATTTTTGAGCGAAATATCTGAATAAAGGCGACCATTTTCATTACTTTCTTTTTTTCTGCATTGTTAAAAATCGGTAATCGATTTTCTTGTAATTTTTTATTTTAAAAATCAGAAATCGATTTTCTTCTGCATAATATTACAAAATACTGTAGAAAGGTATCCAAGTATGCTGATTTTGATAACAATAAATTGTCAACAATTTTTTTTATTTTTGAAAAATTTTCAAAATATTTTTAAAAATTTTGTTATTTTATAGGATGATAACGAATGTTATCAGATAAATACGTCATGTTAAAATGATACGACAATAATATTACAGAATGATAACAGTAAACTATCAAATGTAGAAAGATATTCCACTGTTTAAGATTATAATAATTGAAAAAAGGTTAATTTAAGAAAAAAAGAGAAAAATAACTGTAATCTTAAACGTTGATGAAGAAAGTAGCTTGGCTGTGTTCTAGGATTTAATAATAATTGAAATATAGGGTTAATTAACCACAATTAATAAGCTATAATTGTAGGCTTAAATGAGCCGAATAGCTTATCTGTATTCCATTAATTCTTGAAAAAATTTTTGATATGATATCTAAAACGGGAAATTTCACGTTTCACGTTGCGTGATTTATTTCAGATTTTTTCCTGACAGTTTTCACCATCATTATTTTATAATCTATCTTTATAATTTGTTCTGCACCCTTAACATTATATTTTGCAGAGGCTGAAGAGCATTTTCTTTAGGTTGGAAATTAGCTTGAAGTAAATTCTCTATCACAGTGAGTGGTCCAACAATCCATATAGGATGACCAGTTTAGCAATAGTTCAAATATCTGAGAAGTTTTAATTCTTTAAAATGCCAAAATGAACAAAAGAGATCAATAAACAAAATTAGCAAAGGAATACAGAAGTTTCGGAAAGATAAGAGAGTTTGAAGCAATAAAAAGTTACGAACAAACTAAAGCTAAAATGTTTTTTATGTTTTTTATAAAACTATACGAAACTATCTCGGTATTGATACGATATGTCACTAAAATGACTTGTAATCACAATAATTGCCGATGTTCTCTTATCACTCTATTTATCATTTTATTGCTTTAACGGCTATTTATTATCACTATTTTCCTATCACTTAGTCATTTTATTGCTCAAACGGTTTATTTTATAACTACTTCAGAAGATCTGGCGGGCCAGGAAAGCAGGGAAGCAAAATTTTACTGGGTGATAAAAACAAAACAAATCAATTCATCTGAAAATATTATCAAAGTGCAAAATGCTCATCTAATTATCAAAATGCAAAATTTTGCACAAAAACACCTGCAATCCTATTAAAGTGAAAAGCAAATAAAACTATGACGAATGAAAAATTTTCCAAATTTCTAGTTTTTAAAAAAATTGACTGATTGTCTTCCTTTTTCCATACAGACAGTAATAATACTTCAAATATTGATTTACAGTAAACAAATGATCTCTAATCTAATCTAATTCAATGATCTCTAATTCAATTCAAAGAAAACATTAATAATTAATAGAAATCATAATTATTACGATATACCATTGGTCTGATATTTCATGAACAAATGTGTTTATCTGGAAACAAGAAGTATTAAAATGAATCATCAAATATTGATTTACAGTAAATAAATGATCTCTAATTCAATTCAGAGAAAACATTAATATAAATCAGAATTACTGAGACATACAACTGATCTGATATTTCATGAAACTGAAATGAATCAAAGATCTGTTATTTCATGAACAAACAAGAAGTATTAGGATATATTAAGGAATAATCATTAAAAAGAAGTATTAAGATATATTAAGGAATAATAATGAAAAAGAAGTATTAAGATATATTAAGAGATAATCATGGAAAAATCAATAAAGCAATTTGTACCTTTCTCATCTATTAATTATACATGACCAAATATAGTAATAGTTTATTACTATTGTTAAAAGTCCATGGCTGACTTATAGGATAAAACAATGGATAGAGCAATTTGTAAAAAATTTTATTCAATTTACCAATAATTAAAATTTATTAAAAATGTTTTGAACGTGATAGGCAACTTTTTAACCTATTTTTTTATCTTGATTTTTCATGAACAAATATATTCCGGAAATCCAGAAACTAGCAGTAGCAATTCAGGAACAAAAATGTTCATTATTTTGATTGCATAACACTTTTCATGGCTATATAATTATTATTTTGGTTTTTATATTTTCGTATAGTTTTCATGATGTTGAGAAATTAAATTAATATGGAATCAAATTTACAATTTTACACACCCTTGCCTGTTTAGTTAGAAATTACGTATATATTCGGAAAAGTGATAAATAATCATGATAGAATAATATATTTTGACTTAACTTAACGTCCGTCCATTTATTCATCTCTAATAAATTTTTGTCAAAATTCAAAAAGATAGAAATGATTCGTAAAAATTTTACAAATTTAACTAGTGCTTATATTAAATTAAAATTCGAACAAATATTGTCACACTTCCATCAACTTACCAAAACATTCGAATTTTTGAAAAAGCTTTTAAATAATCATTTTTTCTTCGCCGTTCATAATTATTGTTATTACCTGTTGCGTCAAAATTCAATACGGTACCATCAGTGTGCAATTGATTACTTGCAATGAAACTAAAATATAGCTCAGATTATTCAATTCAATGAAATACTTAGAGTTGATGATGAATTGAAGCAAAATTTTCGATATTTATTGCGATACCGATATTAGATATCATCATTTTGATATTTGATATCAAAAGTATCATCTGTTTCGTTTTGTTTATACCGCCTAGAAAAAATAAACAAAAATATAACCGTTAAGTGATTATACTTTTTTCTTTAGATTGCAATAATAGGTCAATCATCAACAACGAGAAAAGAGGTCAACGATACAAAACCTTTTCAAAATTAACTCTTGGACAATTTGGGCAGAAAAAAAGCAAGAAGCGAAAAGCAAACAAACAATTATAAATTAGTTAAGAATTATCCAAGCGAAATTAATCAATCAAATAGGAACAAGTTTCGTCGAAATTTAGTAATTAACGGAAAAAAAAAAACAAACAAACAAACTGTGAAAGCTTAAGAAGTGATTGTTTTTCGTCTTTCATCGAAATACACTCTCATTAATTATCGGCAAATTTAGCTTACTAATAAATGAATAATTAATCTGCAAATAATTGTTGAATGAGAAATTTGCAAAAATATTATTATTCACAAATAAACAAACAAATTAAACATTTGCATAATTAATCAATGAAATGAAAAAAAAAAAAAAAAACATTAAAACCAAATAAGCCGTTTATTCGCAGAAGTTTGGCCTAATCTACTTGCAAATGCAACACGCAGGTGCACGAATTAAGCTGTGCAGTGAATTTAAATGTTATAAGTTGTGAAAATTAAATGCTTGAATGATAATTTTTTTACACAGAATGAAAACAACAGGGAAAAAATTCCGAAAGAAATTTTCCGGTTCCACAATCATTTTCTTTTTTTCACTTTATTGTTTTCTAATGCAAAAGAATATCGATAATGATGATGCAAACTGTACTATTTTCTAATGCAAAAGAATACCGATAATAATCAGCTCTATGATCAATGTTCTTTTAGAAATTTAATTTCATCAAATCATTTAATTTTTAGCAAATAAATGATATGGATAAAATTAATTGATATCTCTTTCTTACTTCCAATCATATAAAGAAAAAGAAAGGATTAATTTAAATCAGTAAAGCAATAAAAGTTTTTCATCACATATTCAAAATTTTGAATTCAAAATATTCTCGAAAATTCTTATAAAAAAAAAAATCAAAAACTTTTATTACGAAATAAAATTTTCACATCTTTAATCGAAAAAATAAAATATTTTGTCTAATTTCATTATTTTATTCTAAAAAAAAAAAACGAATTAAATTCACAAAAATTAATTTTTATACAAAAATGGATAGTTTGATAAATAATGTATATCATTAGGATGAATTCGAATGAAGAAACTTGAAATGATAAGGCGAAAGAGAAATTGATTGGTGGTGGAGGAGATGTAAAACTGATAAGAATATATATATATGCACATTGGGGTGAGCAGCGTGTAATGATTGGAAGTTATGATGATTGATGATCTGAACAGAGCAATGATTAGTAATGGTATCATAGTTGATAAGAAATTTTACATGATTAACAGAGAGCATTTTATCGAAAGAAAAACTGGTTTCTTTCTGTTGAATAGAATTTCCTTCTAGCATCATTATAGAATAAATCACATTGAAACACTCATTAATTAAATCTTAAATAATGAAATACTCATTAATTAAATTCTAAATAATAAAATACCTTTTAATTAAATTTCAAATAAAGAACTAATTTATCAATTACATTCTTTTAAATTCACTTTTGTAAACTAAAATGATTGTAGCAATGAGAAATTTGTAAAAAGAAAAAATTCATTTTGTTAATTACAAATTTAATATCTGAAATGGAATTCAATTGGAAATAATTAATTGAAGAGAGAAGTTAGAAGGGATGTGATAGCATTTGAGAGCAATTCTATGATTATACGGTACTTTACAATGCAAAAATCACTCAATCTTTGATGATCTTTGACATCTTTCGTTAACTCCATCATCCTTTAGTGTCACCATCTTTAGTATCATATCATCTTAGAACTTTTCCTTTTTCCTTTTTTTTTTTTCACGTGATCACTCTGAAGAACATTGAACAAAAAATTGAATTGACTTATTTTACACATGAGTTAAAACGAATGTGCACTATTTTGGTTTTGCAGGTAAACAGATCATTTTAAAGTTATGATATTTTTAATGTTAGAATAACTTTAGATACTGAATGAATAATTTTTCAACTTTTACTTCATACTTCTGTAAATTTTTTTCAGAATTTTTCAGGAATTCAAGATTTTTCAGGATTTCTCAAAAATTTTCAAGACTTTTTTTGGATTTTCTCAGGATTTCAGAATTTTTTCATAACTTTTCAGAATTTTTCGGGATTTCACGATTTCTTCAGGATTTTTCAAGAATTTTTCAAGACTTCTTTGGATTTTTTCAGGAATTCAGGTTTTTTTTAGGAATTTTCAGAATTTTTTCAGAATTTCTCGGAATTTTTCAGGACGTTTTCTGGATTTTTCAGGCTTTCAGTATTTTTCACGACTTTTCAGAATTTTTCAAAACTTTTTTTAGATTTTTTCAGGACTTTTTAGGGTTTAAAATTTTTTTGGATTATTTTTCAATATAAACTTTTTCAACAATTTACACATTGTAAATTTTTCAGAACTTTTCAGAATTTCAAGATTTTTTAGAATTTTTCACGATTTTTTTTGCGTTTTTCCGGGATTTTCCAAGGCCTAAAGTTTTTCTGGATTATTTTTTCGGTACAAACTTTTTTCAAGAGTTTATATACTGTAGGCTTTTTTCAGGAATTCAGTTAAAACTATAAGTATTCGCCACATTAATTGAATTTAACATTTTACATTGCATTTTATCATTTTGCATATCATCTTTTGAATTCAAAAGTGTTTGATGTTTTTGGGTCACGTATTTTATCATTTAACAGTCTTTTGAATTCAAAAATTCAGTTGTAATTACAAACGTATAAACGGATCACATATTTTATCATTTTGTTACCGATTTAAATGTAAAACATTGTTCTGGTTTCCAAAAAATAAAAAAAAATAAAAAAACCGAGCCATCATTCTTTTCAATATTGGAATTTGAAATGATATTTAATCATTCTTAAATTAGTATCCAAAAACAATGACCATCTTTAATTTCAAGTAATAGCAAATGTACATAAGTGAATTTTCAAAGCGCAAAATGTCTTGTAAATCTTAGGGAATAAGTTGAATGTGAAAAATATTGTTAATTATTACACATAGTCAGGAATTGATTAATTTGTTTCATTAATTATAGAAAAATAGTAAATTCTATACATATATATCTATTAATCCAAGATTTCTAAAAAAAAAAAAAGACGCATAAAAAGGAAAATATTGGAGGAACAATGATTTTTTTTTTTTTTCAAATTTCAAATTCAAAATGCATATTAAAAGTTTTTTTTTTTTGTAATAGCAATCTTAAATTAAAATTTATTACACTGCTTTTAAAATAACTGCTACAGAATGAAAATTTTTCAGTGAATGTCAGAAATATTTATTGCAATAAAAAAAAAAGCATGGAAGAAGAGAGAGTGAAGGAGAGAAAGAGTGTGTGATCATTTATATGTACATTTTTGTGCAATTTTGCCGGAAATTGTCCATCCGGAATGGCAAAAAAATTGCATAACAAAAAAATTTCATTCTAAATCCGTGAAAATCAATAAAACTACATAAATTTTTGACTATTAATTTTATTATTTTGTAAAAGTATAACTCAGGTTTTGGTTGCATAAAAGGTACATGTCGTTTTCTAACTTCATATTACCATTGCATTAAAAGTTTTAATTTCACATTTCAAATTGAAAGCATTGATTGTTAAAATGAAATTAATTTTGAATTGTGTAAATTATTGCAAGGGTAATAAAATTATTATTATTATTAATGTTATGAAATTTGCTACGAAATAGATTTGAAAAGGTGAATTGAACATTACTGTTCAGATATGAGATGATCATATTAGAAAATAAGCAATAATTAATTAAAGTATCAAATTAAAAAAAAAAATGAATAGATGAAAAGGAAGGCAATTTTAATTGAGAAAAATTTTGAAGTAATTAGCTGATATTAATTTAAAATAAAATAAATTGAAAATTAATTGCAATATCTAATTTAAAGACTGAGCGATAAATTGAGTTGAAATATTATTGGTAGATAAATTGTTAATTTAAAACGAAATAAATTGAAAATTAATTGCAATTTCTAATTTAAGGATTGATCGATAAATTAAGTTGAAATATTACTGATCGATAAATTAGGTTGAAATATTATTGGTTGATAAATTGGTTTGAAACACTATTGACCGATAAATTCCAATCATATCTTAGCCATAATATATTTGTTTATAGACATACTAATCATATTTGGCCAGAATATTTTCATATTTGTATGACATACCAATTATATCTTGCCATAATATATTTCCATTTGTATCACATACCAATTATAATTGGCCAGAATATTTTTGTATTTGTATGGCATACCAATCATATCTTGGCCATAATATAAGACAAATATTTAGACTTATAATTCTCAATTGGCGAATTTCTTTTTTCCTTACCTGTTAATAATATTAATAGATCATAACAGCCAATGCATTCAAAATTGAACAATGAAAAAAGAAATAGGCTGTTATTTTTATTTGAAAAAATTTTTATTGCCTTTTTTTAAACCATTTCTTCTCTCTTTCTCTCTTTTTCTTTCTTTCTCCAGCAATGAATTAACTTTATTGAACAAAATTTATATAATTGAAATTTATTTCAATGAAACTTTTTCATTTTAAGATAATTAAGAAAAAAAAGATTTGATACTTAAGGGAATATTAAAAATATTTATAAAAAAAAAGAAATTCTCGTATACCTTTCATTCTTTCTCTTTTTTCTCTCATCCTCTCTCATCCCCTCTCTCTCTCCTTTTTTCTCTTCATCTCACAAATTATAATTTGTAGCTAATGCTTGAACAAGAAAAATTCTTTTTGCACTGAATTCATTTGCAATCAATTGGTTTCATACAAATTGCTTTTGAAAAATCTTTCAAATTTTAAATTCAATTTAAAAAAGGTCTGAAATTTTAGAAGCTCATTTTTTAATTTATGCCTGTTCTTCTCAATATTCAGCTATAAAAATTATTTTCAATCATTTACTATTTGCAATTAACTGATTTTGTACAAATTGGTTTAAAAAATCTTCCAAATTTTAAATTCAATTTAAAAAAAAGTTTTGAAATTTTCAAAGTTTCATTTCTTAATTTACGTCTATTCTCTTCAACATTCGACTATAAAAATTATTTTCACAATTATTCACTATTCATTTATTTTTTTGAAACTCTAAAATACATACATACATACAAACACAGAGAACATTCATTTTTCCAATTGCTCAGATTCCTCTCTCTCTCCCTCTTTCCCTCTCTCCCTCTCTCCCTCTCTCCCTCTCTTCCTCTTCTTCCATATCAAAAAAAAAAAAAAAAACTTTTCCTGTTAATTTTTCAATTCTACAAAAATAAATAAACCAATTTTTAAAGCTTAGAAATTTTTGACTTGGAAAACATTTTTCCATTTCATTTCTAATAGCTTTTTTCTCATTTCTCTGCTACTCCCTCTCTCTCTCTCTCTCTCTCTCTCTCAAGGTTGGCCTTCATTTTGTTCAACAGATTTGAAGTAAGGTAATAAATATAGTGTGGGTATTCTTCCTATTCCTTCGCAATCTTCGTAGTTTGTGTTGTCAACCCGAATGCTTTATAAGTCAATACTTAACGATCACGATCAGTACCATTGTCTGTTTGTCTGTCAGCCAAGTTATGCATCATTTGCAATCAACATGGTGTCACAATCGCTATTATCATCATTGTTATCATTGTTATCATTATCATCATCATCATCATCATCGTCATCGTCAACAACAACAACAACAAGAAGGAATTATAATGGAGTCTA
>JARVGP010000379.1:31481-50950 GCA_029876185.1 Mansonella ozzardi | reverse complement strand
CTGTTTTATTATTATTATTATTATTATTATTATTATTATTATTATTATTATTATTGTTATTATTATTATTATCATTATTATTATTATTACTAATATTTCACAAGCATCTTCTACTTTTTTTTTGTTATTTTACTGCTTAATAATATCAAACCTAGTTATCAATTAATTGATTAGTATTAATATTGATAAAAGTGAAGTAATTTGATGACACATAATGCTAATATCTTAGAGAAACAATTAAGGCTTAATTTCTTTGTTAATTAAATTGTAAATTGATTAAATATGAGATTCGATTTTTTTGTTGAATAAAATTCTTAATTAATTAATCAGCTTTCAATATTTTTTAGAAACTGATTGGATATTTTTGAAATTTTTCAGCAAAGCAATCATAAAGTTTATTTGCTAAAATACAAAAATTGTTTGGCAAAGGAAATGTTCAAAAAAGCAATGATTTGCTAAAGTAATAAAAATAGCATTCAAAATATCTCAAAAAAATTAAATTTTAAAGAAAAAATTTAATAAACTTTTATTATGAAGTAGTGAAATTTGATTTATAAATATCTTCTTGAATCAACCACTTCAAAAACCTTTACACCTTTGGTATGAAGAATTTATTTGATATAATTTGCATTTTCATAATTAAACAATTTTTCACCAATCACTAAGATAAAGGAGCAATTTAAAAATTATTTCAAAAATTATTTCAATTTTTGTTGTTGATAAAATAACACTTTTGCTTTACTCTGATGTCAATATCCTAGGAGGAACTCACAAAATTTCAACTCCTTTGAATATTTTATTGTTTTTAATCCAATTTTTCAATTGAATTTTTGAATATTCGCTTTCTTTTTTTGATTTCAATTTGTCAATTAATTTTTTGAGTATTTTATTCTGTTTTTTTTGGATTCACTTTGTTAATCGAAACAAGTTTCAAAAACTAATTTATTAAAACAGTAAAAAATTCCCTCACTTTGCTATTCGATGAATAGATTTTTTTAATTTAAAATAAAATTACTCTTTTATAAAGTTGTTTTCCACGAAAAATATTCCAATGAAATTAGTTTTTTATAAATTAAATTTTCAACGTTCAAATGCTAAATAAAAATTTTATAATTTCGTTTCAATTAATGAAGCAAAACATAGTAATGAAAAGCAATTTTCAGTTAATATTAAAATAAAATCCTGAGAAAGAAAAATTATAAAATACAAGAAGAAATTTGTAAAATAATCATTTTCTCGAAGTTTAAAATGATTTCAGTATTAGTATGAAATATTTCATGTTACAACACCAATGTCAATCAACAATTGTCACAATTACCATTTAAATGATGATCAGTTGAGATAGATAATCCGGGTTATCCTTACATCTTCATCGAGAATGACACGATTCATTAAACACATTAAATTCCTTCAAATTTTTTCATGAAATAATTCGGATTATCGTCATGAGTGACAAGATTAAAAAGCTTATGATGATGACAATTTCCGGAAATAGGAATTCGTTGTTAAATTGAAATGAATCAAGCTATTTTTGGGCAAACTATTTTCGAATATGATATTTTGGCCAAACCTGATGGACATTGTTCAGTTTTTGCATTCTCCCAAATGAAACTTTTTCAATGAATGCAGATATAGGGAAATTTTTTTTTTTTTTGCCAGATTATTATTGTATGTATTTGGAAATATCTTCACATCAAATAACTTAATGTGTAATTATTTCGTAAATAATAGCCTACATAGAAGAATACCAAAAATTTATTTAAAATTTACAAGCGGCAAAAAAAAAAGAGGACTTAGATTAACAAATATTTCATTGCATGATGACATTTCCGCCTATTATAATAGTCATAATTAAATTTAATTTTCCTTGTAATTTGTTTCGAAACTTGCCTATAGCAGGCTTTTAATGTTAAAGTCGTTGAGAGTTGACAACAAAAAAAAAAGTTGAGTTTAGTTGAAAAAATTGTTGAAATACGATGAAATTGCAATACAATCATGATTGGCCCATTAATGGATCAACGGATTGGTCGCCGCCGACCACGAATTAATATCATTGGTGACTGAAGGTAATTTAAAACATAAATTCTGCAAGTATTAAATAAAATTAATCGGCCAATTAAACTTACATTAAAATGAAGGATAGGCTCTTTCCTTTCCGAAAAACTAAATTTAATTAATAACGAAAAGTTTTATAATTTCTCGTGTAAATTTAAATAGTAGTTAAAATTAAATTCAAGCAAAAAATTCTTATTTTCTTACTTTACAAAAATCCTTATACGTTTAGAAAAAGAGAAAATGCAAAAACAATTCAATTAAAAAATAGCAGAAAAAATATTTTAAAAAAAATTTAGGAATTAAAATTTTAAGAATTTAGCAATTAAAAAAATTTCAATAGAAAAATAAAATTAAGAATTAAAATTTTTTGAATAATTAAACTTTTATTAAAATTTTTTAAAAACAAATAATTGTAAGTAACTTTATGTCTAAATTAGTGGTTATTTTATATGAAAGAGAAATAGGCAATAAATTAATGAAAGTACGCCGTAAAATGTCGAATGCGTTCTGGAATTCACTGTCATCCTTTATTCACTATCTTTTACATCATTTTGCCTATCGGAAATGGTCATCTTAGAAAGGGAAGGAAAGCTATGGAAAGGTACGGGGATGAACTAAAAGATGGAGCAATTTGATATGATCGAGTAATGGACTTGAAGTTAGGCAGAAGGAATGGGAAGTTGAAGATGAAATGGCATAAAAGAAGCAATGATGAGGGATAGTATCAGTGAAATAGGTGGTGGTCAGTTGACCTATTGGTCATTTAGTATTCAAACAACAACAAATCACTAATGCCATATTATTACTACCTTTACAACATGATATCCTATGCTATTAATTCTAAAATCTTATATGCATGTTTCAGTAATAATCATAAATATTTATATAATATTGCAAATTAATGATATATTTATTGATAGGGAAATAAAATTAAAAATTAATTAACTAAATAGACAAATACATGTATGTACACAAGTCTATTTGCAAGACATTTTAAATTATAAATTTAAAATTTAAATTTGGAAGCTATTAGAAAAAGAAACGAAAGATGACATTGTTTAAAAGGTTGTCACAAAAAAAAAAAATTTAATTATTCAATAAAAGCAGTTATAAGAAACAGAATTAAATACAATTTCCTGCTAACTTTATCAAAATAATTAAAGTTCAAAAAAAATTTCAGGACTAAGAGAATTGAAGAGAGAGAAGGAGAAAATTCCATCCATTAAAAAAGGAATGAAAGAATTTGGATGACATTTGGATGGCATATCACATAAGTGATATTACTTTCAGAAACAGTTGTTAAATGTACTGTCAGCTGTTCACAAATCCATCAGTTGGAGTTGACAGAAATAAGAAAGGAATGTAAAATGAGACAGCGATGGTAATTTTGAAAGAAAAAAAAAAAACAATTGAGAGATAAATTTCCAAAATTAGAAAATAAATAGCAAAAAGAAAGAAAGGAAATGAAAAAAAAAAAAAACTTCAAATATTAAAAGAAAAAGTGGAAGAAATTTTAATCTAAAAAAAAATTAGAATGTTAAAAAATGATTATGAGAAAGGTTTTTTTTTATACGATGAAAGAGAAACTTTTTCTGATTTTTTCTCTTTTATTGAAATTAAATTTAAAATAGAAAATAAAATTTAAAGAAAAAAGAGAAAAGTGAAAAATATTTAAATTTGAAAATTGAAAATGGAAACAAATTGAAATCAACTATCTGTGAATATATTTTAGCAATTAGTCTTGCTTAAGAGGTAATTCTTCAAAAACTATTTTTAAATTTCAAATTTCAAAATTGACAGTTATCAATGTAAAATTTATGAAATAAAAATGAAATTGTTTAATTTTTTTTTTTAGTAATTTATTGACTAGCAAATTTCATTATCAAATGAACTGAAAAAACATTGTGTTGAGTGATGGGAATCAAAACATAATTAGAAAGACTAAAAAAAATTTAAAGAAATTTAGCAAGAATGCTTGTCGGAAAATTTCAAAGAAATTTCAAAGACAATTACCGCTGCTTATTTACTGTATTCATTGTAAGGTAGCAACGGTAGCCATTTGTTTGTAATCACTGTTTACTCTAACAATCCTTTGCTTCTTACTACATAAGCAAGCTTCTTGCTGTTGTTTGCCGTTATCAGTAAATAATCAATCAATAACAAATGAATAATTATATTTCAAAAAATAATTAAAATATTTTTCAAAGAAATTTCAAAGGTTACCGCTGCTTAAATTAAATACTAAAAATTCTCCAAAATTATTTTATTCTTAAAATTATATTTAAAAAATTTAATAATTAATGTAAAAAAGTAAACAAAACAATAAATTGATCAGTAAATAAACAAATATAAATATTATTTTATCCAAATAAGGTTTTAAAAAAATAAAGGCGGGTGCAAAGAATAACGAGGAGCTTCATGAAATTAAGAATGAAATAATTTAGACTTGCATTAATTTATTAATTAGGAAATTTGCTAATTATCATAGTATATGATAATTCTGTTATTTTTTTTCCACATTTCATTTTTAATAAATTAGTTAAAAGGAATTTTTTTTTTTCACAACTTTTAAAAAGTTTTTTTTTTATTAGGATTCATTCGATTATGGAATAAAAAAACAAATGTGAAATGAAAAACTTATGGATGTATCAGTAATAATATATGTTTGCAGTTTTGATGAGTTCCAAAAAATTACCGGAATATTTAATTAAGTGTAAGAATTAGGAAATGAATGAGTGGACAAAATGTTGACAAAAGTTAGTCACAAGAGGAAAAGGAAGTGGAATTTTATCATTTCTGTATGTATTACGTAGAAATATTAAAGATATTAATTTAATTCTATAAGTGTACCAAGGATGAAACTAATTTAGATCACTTAAATCAGAATTAAGTAATTCATTCCAAATTATTTAAATTACGATTTATTCAATAAATTATTGTAAGTAAAAGCATATGCTAGAGAAACAATTCCTTTATAAGTTTTTTTTCATTCACAAATGTTTTGCATAAATAGAGAATCGAAGTAATATCAAAATTTTTTTTGAAAAATTTAAAAATGGCAGCAATGCAACAATGAATCATTGACATGTATTAAGTTATTTCCTATATGATGATTTCAGTTCAAAAGAAAGTATGCATGATTTCAATTCAAAAGAAAGAATTGAATTTCAACACTTAGAATTTTAAATTTTAAATTCTTGAAGATTTTGAAAATGAAAGTTGAAGTAATTTCAATAGTTGACAGTAAATGGGTGCTACGCAAAAATTCAAATTTTATAATTTGTGTTGAATGATTTTAAAAATTGCAGCTCAAATAGTTTCGCAACAACTTGAGAAATTCAAGTCCACTTTTGTTCATTGAATAAAATGATAGAAATGGATGATGATTTAAGTATGAATGAAAGAGAAGTTTTTCCAGAAAGTTGGAGATAAAACTTTATAAAGAAATGATTGAATTTTGAAAGCAATTGGTTTATTGTCCATCAGTGGATACATTTTGGCACTGATGACAGAAATGCATAGAGTGACACTTAATTTAAATCTAATAATGACCGACGAAAGCTTTCCAAAATTCAAATTACCAGCCACTTCATTCCAATTGAAGCAGTAATTGATTTAACCAAAGATTTGGTTAACTATGGAGTTAGGGAGAGATTTGCAGATTTCGTTTATTCAATGAAAAAATCAAAGAACGAAGAATCGGAAAGTTTCCGGAAAATATTCTGGAACTTAGTTAATTGATTGGACAATATTCCGGATTAATAACTGAATTTTTTCCGAAATTAATATCTGTATCTTACCGGACTGAATGAACAAAATAATTGGAAGATGATTATTGCATTGCATGCATGCAATGCAATAATTCCGTTTGTATGCTACTTACTATTTGTTATGATAATTAGGTTGCTTTTATTAGCTGCATACAATTTGGAAAAAGAAAAATTGTTAGTTAGAGAGAAAGGGAGAGAGAGAGAGAGAGAAAAACTAAACTGACTGATTACTAATTAGGATTTAAAGATTTCAAATAAATTCGCTAAAAATTTTAAAATTTTTAATTAAATTTTTTTTAATACTTCATTATTAGCTTTTTATAGCTTGTTTAATTTTAATTCATTTTAACAAATATTTTGTTTATACTTTCATCAATAAAGTCGTTTGTTTTACTATGTTATGATTAATTTTTCTAGTCACTTAATTATACAATTAATTAATTACTTGTGGAATAATGACTGCATTCCAGTTAATTGAGCCAATGATTTCAAGCTTGTTTAATCAATTAAAAAGTATTTTATTTGACAATTCATTTAATTCTCTTTTCTCTCACTCTCTCTGTCTCTGTCTGTCTGTTTTTTCTCATGCATTTTCTTCTTTTAATTCTCTATTTCTTCGAGAATTGTTCATTTGAGTGAAAATCATCCTTGAATTATTCCATAAAAGCAAATTTCCAACATTTATCATTTCAATTTTACGGGAAATTTTTTCGCCTTAATTTTTTAGCGATGCTATAATGTGCGAAAAAATTTTATCATGCAATTCTTTTGCATGATAAAAATTCGATTCAATTAAAATTAAATTTTATTTAAAATGCATTTTTACTTTAATCACGTATCACGTATAATTTGACCACCACGTTCGTCTAAACCTTCCGGTTTCTGAAATATTTGCATTTTAAAGTATTGTCATTTTTAACTTATTATTTGCTCGTTTACTTATTATTTTTACCTAAACTTATTTTGCACATTTACCAACAAAAAAATTAGTAATCAGAAAAACAAAAGATTTTTTTATTGCAAATGAAAAGAACAATTTAGATCAGAAATGTAAGTGAATAATTTTTGTCTACCATAAAAATAACGAAGTAAAATATTATTATAGGTAAAATTAAATGATCTAAATTGTTTAACTGTTATATAACAATTTAACTGTTATATAACAATTATTCAATGATATCATTAAAACTTAAATTAAAAATTCTACCATTGAAATTTAAAATTATTACTACATTTTGTTTACTAAAAACAAAATCATGTAATTAAGTTTTTATAGAATAAACAGTTAAATCTAAAAAGCTGAAAAACTTTTGACAATTGTAAGATTTTCATTGTATTTCACTATTGTTAATTTTTAATAAAATTAATCAACAATCTAAACAATTAAAATTCCACAAAATATTTCAACGGGAAAATTAATTAATTAGTAAGTAAGCAATTAAAATGAATAATATCAGAAATATTAACATATGAGTAGAATCGAATATTTTGCTTCCTTGTATTACTTCGAATATTTTTCAGGTGCATTTTTAATTGAACATCCGTATGGCTAACTTTGTCATTATCTAATAATATCTTTGCAAATGTTTCGATTATTTCTTCTGCTAATTGTTGCTGCAATCCTTGCTCTACATTTTAATTAATTAATTAGGACTAAATTAAGGAAAATTTTCTCTCCTTTTAGCACAAAAAAACATTAGGCAACAGAAATTGGCGAAAAAATTGTTAATGTTTTGTTCAAAACTTCTGGCTTTTTATAATTTAGTTTTTTTTAGGGATAAATTTGAATAAAGAAAAACTAATTGATGAATGCAGAATAGAGAAAAAAATTAATCAATTTTAATACTTTAAATTATGTCATCCTTAAGTTATATATTAATTAATGCAGAGAAGTCATGTGAAACGTTATGTACCATACAAAAACACTGAGCATTTAAGATGGGAAAATTTAATTAGTTAAAAAAATTTAATCGAAAAAAAGTTTGACTAGAATTAAAAACGAAATTCTTTCTTTTCAAAGGTTTAAATTTCAAAGAAAATAATATCAACGCAGTAAAATTTTACACTTTTCAAAATTTTAAACTACTGAAAGAAAAAAAAAGAGACAAGTTTTAAATTACTATTAAGAATTATTTCAGCATTTCAATTCCATCATTACCAATCATTTTGTTCATTATTCATACTTGCAAACGTATGAAAAAAAAGACACTTTTTTCTCCTAATTCTCCTCAATGAAAACTATTAAAATTTTGGTAAAAATATAATTTTGCAATTTTTGGCCTAAAAAACAAAAGTGCTAATTTGAGCCCAAGCCTCTCACCAGAAGAATACAAAACACAATCAAAATTTTTTTTTTTAATTTTGGCCAAAAAAAAGCCAATTAAATTTAATTCTGCTGCAAAAAATTATTTCACTTCTAATTAGTAATTACTAATTATATTGTACGTAGAAAAACTAGTAATTTCAGCGATTATTAAAATGAAAATTAATTAAAAATCTCATTTTAAAAATTATCAGTTTTATGTAAAACTTCTAAATATACATGTTTGAAGTGTTTTTTTCTCAAATATAACTTAAACACAAATTTAAATAGATTTCAAAATAATTTAAGAAAAAGAAAAAGAATTAAACCACCTAATTCTTTCTCGCTCAATTCACCTTTCACAAGTTGCTGCGTATTCATTATTGCCTCTTTCAAACATTTATTAAAGCGATCATCAAGTTCAATTTGACTTGCAGTTTTTTCCATCTTTTTTTTCTAAATTTTATTCCACTCATTTAACTTTTCCAAATTTGAGTTTTTTTTTTTTTTTTTTTTGTATAACGCAGTACAAATACTTTTTTATATTATCATTAATCAAAGATTAGTTTTTTCTTGACAAATTTAAGAGAAAAAGAATTTTCAACTTTTTTTTTTCGGGAATAATTCTTACTGAAAGATATGCTATGGGCATAAACTTTGCAAATATTTAAAATCAAAAAAAAATTAAATTTTGAAAATCTCTTTCGGGAAAATTTTCGATTTTTTATATCGCATAAAATATAAAAGTGAATAAATAGATTGGGATTATATTAAAGATATATTATGAATTATTACTGGAAAAATGGAATTCCTTCAATTCTTCAAAATAAAAAAACACCAACTGCACGAAGATTTCAAAATAATTGCAGTGGATTTTTCCTAAAATTCCTCCTCCTTATATACTGACAAAAAAACAAGAATACGGATTGCTATCAAAGAACAGCTGGTTGGTAATCTTTGGAAAAAAAGAAATATGTAAATTACTGCAATTATTAAAATTCAAATGTGACGATTAAATAAAGCCATATACCCCAATAAACATTTCGTTCGAAAAGAAGCATGCAACAAAAGCTTTATTTTTTTAAGTAATGTATAAATGCAAGCAATGTTCGATGGTAACATTAAGTAATTTTGCAGAGATTAACTTTAACAAAATTAGGTTTCAAACTGATTACAAAGCTGGGCATATTTTTCACAGTAATTATTATAGAACTTTAACAATATTTTTAAAAGAAATGTTGCGAGAAAAATTTCCAATTTTAAACATCTATCTTCGGAATGAATCAGGAATGGTGAAACAATCCTTTGCTGACTTATGACTTACTGAGGATGTCCTATCAAGCAGGTTTAACATTATTACTAATGACGATTCATTACTTTGTTTGTTACCTTGATACTAGCATATATAAAAAAGAATATTAGAGACAACAAATTAATGAAATCTGAAATCAAACTTGAATTTGTCCTTCTAATTTCAGTAAACAAAGCGAAATAAAATAAGGACAAAAGATGCAAAAGTTTATGAAAAAAAAAAAATTTACACATGAGGAATTACAAGCATCGAATGAAACAATGTGACTAGTTATATCTTACAGCATATGAGATACACGACAAATGATTTATAATTAAAAGTTAGCTCGAATTAAGAACAAGTATGCCAAGTACAGAAAATCACAGAAAAGCATGCACTTCACACATAATGGTAACGCGATCGGAGATCTCCGTTCACTATTTACTTGTTATTTATATACTCAAGTCATTACAACATAGTATTGAAAGTAATGAGAAAGCAATAAAGGTTTGAAAGAATGGCAAGTAAGAGCTAAAAACTGACTTCAAGTTAAATGCAAACCTTCACTAAAGAAAAGCAGCAATATAAAAAAAATGATCCTCTATAGTAATAATAGTATGTAGCCAAAATTATATCCATGCTTTTCCAGCTCTTTCACCCTTTGTGGATTCACCCGGAAAAATTAAAATTTATGAACAAAAAAGTAAAATATCACGAGAATATTATTTTGGATCCGTCACATGGTCTTCATATCGTTCAGTGGCTTGGATTCACGTGTTGGATATGAAAGACCATCGGAACCAAGTGGTGAAGAAATAAACGGCACTAATAATGCTATCAACCAACGTCTACCCATAGCCTGACGCACGTTTTCCATGAAACCCAAATTATATGCATGCACATCCTAAAAAATAATCTTTTTTTCTTATTACTTTAAAATAATACATGTTTGAAAGAAATTAAGGGAAAATTTTTAGGAAACAATTAAATTCCATATTTTGATAATAAACCTAAAATTTCGGAAATAATATGCTTAATAACGAGTGCATACTTTTCATCAGAAAAAAGAAACAGAAATTTGTTATTGTACGAATCTTACTTGCTCTTTATTACTAATCTGCGCTTTTTATACTTGCATTTTAGCATCATTTTTTTTTAGAAAATACTAAATAGTAGAAGTACTTACCATAAGATATTCCACACGTGTCTGCCCTCGATAAAGACAAAAAAATTGAGCTGTAATCAGATAACAGAGAAATATAAATACAGTAAACGAAAATACGAAAGTCATCACGCATAAAAACTGCTTGAAACTGATGACACGAAACATTAAGGCCAAGTGAGGCATTATTAATTCCCATAGTTGTAACGCTGAAAAACCACCAAGCGATGTCCACATAAATGACCAATTCCACCTGAAGTATCATACATAATTATTAATTCATCATATAAAATATTTAATAATGATAGTACAATGGATAATGGAGTTCCTTCTTGAACAAGTAATTGAGTCATATATTTTTCCATTGAAAAACATAACACCGGTGCTACAATTTGACCTGCCAATAATTGAGCATAAACTTTTCATTCGAAATGATTCCTATTAATTGACATCTTTATAACGTGAAAAAAGTAAACTGATTTAATGATATAAGTGAATGAAATATTTTATGGAGAAATAAGAAGAATCTCACATAGCTCATTCGGCCAATTCAATATGGCTGAAGTAAGAACGGAAAAACACCAAGACGGAAAAAATACAGGATAAAATTTAAACTAAAAGTAATTTAAACTATGTTGGCACTTAAGATGCACAATAATGGTCTTACATTAACACAACAAAGGATATAATCCACAAACTACAAATAGCACTAATGTAGTAACGTTGGTTGAAGTGCCCAATACATACGGCAACAAATGAACAATGATGATCACGCCGAAATGCACATCTATCACAAACTGAAACACAAAAATATATCATTTCAAATGAAAATTAACTGATCGAACTAAAACAATGAAAATTTTTAAATCTTCAAGTAAACCTTTAAAATGTTATAGAATTCGCAAATGGTTTTAGTTCTTTCAAATCAATTTATTCGCTACATGAGAGACAAGCCTTAAGCATCAATATTTCATAAAGAATAATCTTTTCATGCTAAAAAAAAAATAACATTCTTATATATCAATTTTAACTGCTAGATACTGAAAGTCTAACGCGCAAAGGTTATTGGAATCTTATTTCCTGCTGCACAATCGATTACATTAAAATTACCTGGGCAATGGTGTGATCGTGGAGGCTCATTTAGCTGACAGTTATAACAATATTTGTAACCTGGCTTTTGCACTGCTGGTAAATCTGAACAATTACCATTTGGTCCAATTGAAATAACCTTATACACATTAGCAAATGCATTTATTCCCAATAAAATCAATATACCAGCTCTTAGATTCCATCCCTGAAAAAAAATCCAGCAAAAAATATGCCTGAAATTTGCTCACAAAAACTCACAGGAGTTCTATTTTGTTTGAACTGCACATCAACAATCATATATCTCTTATGATATATTTACTGATTCCTTAATGATAAATTTATTCAGCATTGAAATAGTATGAACAGGCAAATATTTCGCAAGTATAAATTCATACTCCATGTTGGTCGAGAAAATATCGCGATTAGCTTCTGATTTGCTCATTCGATTGCTACAATCGAGAACTCTAGTGCTGAATATCTTACCCGAAAACATAGGTTCGGTTTGAAACAAAGGAAATTTACCCTTTACTCAGAAATGTAAGCCATTACAGTTAAATGAAGCTTACACTAAATAGAACTCATAAAATACCGAGATTGTTAAAATTATACCTTCGACATTAGTTCATGTTCAATTGGCAATATTGCAAATATCTCGAACAGAAATCCAATCGGTAGAAGTACAAAGAAAATGAACATTGCTACCTGAGAAATATTGCAAAATGATGTTTTAAGTAAAAGTTTCAATATTTCTAAAAGTAACAAGAATAAGTTAGTTGTCAAAAATCAGTGATAAGGGAAATAAAAGTAATTTGAAATTTCGTTTAAGAAACGGTAATATTTTGACCGATAACAGTCAATCAATTTATACTGTTATCTAAAGTATCACAAAAGAAATATACGAACTTATATGTAAGTAAACTTATTTTTGAAGACCCATATAGTATTATAAATAAAGTTAAAGGCACTTTAATATACAGATATTATATTTATGCTGTAGGAAGAGATACTGTAATATATCATAACTTAATTTTTTGTAGATACAAAGAAAAATTAAAATAAAAAATGGAAAAATACTCGATCTTGCGTTTCGGATGGTAGCATTTCTTTGAACCGTCCGGCAAAATCCTCAAGCATATCCATCTGATTGATGGCACCATCAAAACGGAATCGATCCCGTCTGTACTGCATTTCTTAATGGATAACGGAAAATAGATGTACTGATAAACCAATGAGCAATACGTTCCGGTAGTTTTTTTTTTGTTTTTTTTTTTTTTTACTGGTCGATACAAACACTACAAATAGAATTGAATCAAACAACTATAATTGAAGATAAATAACTTCTGAGTATTAATCTCTCATTTCACCTTAATAACCTGTATCTTTTATCCTTATATAGCAATTTCATGATACAACCCTTCCTCGGATATTCTCGGGAAATCATACGACAACATTCTCGTAAATGAATTTTGCATTCTATTCTAAAAGTTAAACCTTTCGAATTATTAACCGAACAACGAATGAACGAATTTTACAATTAATCCATAAACGCGCTAAGGTCAATTTTTTCAAATCTCTTGGGTAAAACTCTATCGTGAGGTATTTATGAGGTTAAAGCTCTAAGGTTAGATGCGTTAGAGATTAGATGGTAAGGTGTATGAGCATATATGCTACGAAGTTTATCCAAATCAATAAGATACGGTAATATATTTATTTAAGCTGTACAATGAAGCAATGATGAATGAATTATTTGCATTTCTTAATTGATTTCCCGCCATGTTTTTGGTGTTCCTGTTAATTTTAATATTTGAATGTTACTTTATTTATATTAGGTATTTATGTTAAATTTGCATTTACATACAAATGAGTACAAGTCGCATATTATGTCTGATAAATATTTTCTAGCTGCGTGTTAATTTTGATTTCAGTGCATTTACATCGCTCTATGTTTATGTATCCTACGTGTATAGTTGTAAATATATGAGGATATATATACACTACATACGAATTATCACAAATTCCATACGTGTAAAATTTATTGACAAATTGTACTGATTTTGATTTGAATTTGATGAAAATTCTTTTTTCCAGATGTTTGGTCCTAATCGAAGATCGATTCTCCCGCAGGTAATTGTTTTTTCTTTTTCTAGCATGAAGTAAACAGGAATGATAGAGGTTTTAGTTTGTGAATGTTACTGATCGTGATAGACATAAGAAGCTAATTTTGAATGCCTACTCACATCAATCGATGTCTTTAAAGAAATAGAAAAGCAAAATCGAAAAAAACTGGAAGATTATATAAAGCAAGGAAGTTAGAAATTTTGTTTTCAGGTAACCAACTCGGTGCAACGTACATCCATCAATTATACGCCTATAGGTTTACGTAAACCACTACGTACAGAATACTCATCTGTACGATCTTCTAGAAGGTATATATATCATACTCATGTCATAATTCAGACGAATAATGCAAATGGATTTGGATGCATTATCTTCCTGATAATGCATCCAAGTCGTTTAGAATAAACTCAAATTTTATGTTTTACCGTATCTTTTACCACAAATGAACTCATTTTTCTCAATGGTAGTGCATATTGTGTTTTACATGGTTATAATTTGTGATATAACTCTATCACTTAATTCTCACAAATACTGTATGAATGTATCTGTAACAGGCGAAATAACGCATGTACAATGTCACACATATCTGAAATATAAAAATTCACATTTTTTTTTACCCTCGAAGTTATCCATTCGTAGTTAAAACAATAATTCCTATTGTCTTGTCTGGAGGAATGTTTGACGATTTCTGATGTTTCACAAAAGCATAATTTTATTTCGAATTTTCTCTAAAATTTCAAATTTTCTAATCTCTTTGTAATGTGCACTTCCTCCAAATAAAATAACGGAAATTTTTTATAGTGAGCAGCGATATAGTTTGGCGATGAGTGGAGTCCCATCTACAGCATCAAAGTTTGCTTTTCGTCTTAACCTTTAGATGTAAAAATGAAATGTTGCAAGGAAAAAGCAAATAAAAAGCAGAAGAATCGTAAATTAATGTGAATTTTTCACTTTTAGGCGAACTAGCTCATTTTTTAAATCGATGGTAAATCCTGGCATTGTCAAGGATTCTCGCAATCTCAACGATCGTCATGTCCAGCAGCAAATGCAACAGAAAGTATTACTTTTTTTGTCTATGCTTATGGCTTTCGCCTTGAACGATCAATAACGTGAAATTATTTGGTCTTCTTTCCTTTTATTAGAATGGCAACTAGTAGTGCTAAAACGTCATAGTGCTAACATGAAATTGTCCTAAAAGCGTTATAATTCAGAAGTTAAATTAAGCGGAGGGTAAGTTTGCCCTCTAAAACTGGCGGGTTATATTTCGGAAACGTTCAGGTACAGAGTGAACTCTGCTATCTGTTATTCAGCAATTTCATATGAGAATTGTTGCAAGTCTGCCTATTGATGTATTTGGCTATGTGATGTGATAGCTGATATTATGAACTTCTTTTTATGACTTTTTATGATTACCATGATATGTTATTCTTATGCTGTTAAAAATTTGCTTCACTCATAACCGAGCGATGAAGATATAATTTTTAAATAAAACTCAAGCGATTTGAAAGTTTTGGATTGGCAGGTTTTGCAATATTTGCGTGATATAAACTATCCACAAATTAACGAAAAACTTGTCAAAAGTCCGACGAAAGCTGAGTTTGCGCGGATGTTTGAATTCATCTTTCAGCAGTTGGCACCAGATTTTATATTAAGGAAGATTGAAGATCAGGTAAATTTTAAATTATTAAGGAAATTTATTGTTTCACCTGTTTTCAAACATACATTTTTTTGCATCTCATTCTGTTTGTTGATGAGTAGTATCAAGTGAGAAAAGCTGTCGATCAGATAATCTATAAAGCAAATTTATAGACAATGAAAATTAATCTAAAACTAATATTCTACCGTTAAATGGGTTTTTGTATGATTCAATGCTTTGTGATAAGAAATATCTTCTTTAGATGCCTCGTCTATTCCGCGCCTTGGGTTATCCGGTGCAACTGAAGCCTTCCACCATGCAAACCATTGGTGCAGCACATACCATGCCACATCTGCTTGGAGCTATTACTTGGTTAATCGATTTAATTCAAGTAAGTTATTCATTTTGTATTCAATTCAGTTTGTTCAAATTATGCTGATAAAGTCAGACTGAATAGATTTGCTAATATCAGAAATAATCTGGACTGCATGCGGATAAATTATTTTCTCTTATGGTGATTGATGCTGGAACTGAGAAGAATGGATACGTTTTATCACAATAAAGTTGTTAAGATCACATTATACGATTGGTCTTTGCAATTCGAAGATCATGTCGTACATTATCGTATATTAAAATTCAACATTGGACAGTTGTGTTTTGAGATGAATTCTTTTTTGGGGTTCTTGTATAAATTAAAAGCTGAGTTTTTAAATTGCAGATGATTTGGGAAATATCACCACAAGATTTACTTCTTGCAAATGAAGAAGGCGATGGTCAGAGAAGATCGGTGGGTGTTTAGTATTCTTATCTTTTTGTTTTATTCAGCAAATGTATTGCATAATTTTACAGTCATTGTCGACCAGTTCAAAAAATTTTTTATTTGTTTTTGCTAATATTGCGGTAATAACTTTAACAACTTTACATGGCTTGTCTCATTATTAAAAATGATAAGGATTAAGTATATTTCAATACACTGTAATTATCTTCCACCGCATTAGAAATGTGGGAACTTTTTTATTTCAATAAAGAAAGATAATACATTTAGGAAAACATCATGATTTTCCACTGATTTCCTCTGACTAAGCTTTACCTTGAACATTCTCGTTTTATGTCATGTTTGAAGGGTCGGTTAACCGTTATGTGGATTTAGACACTTCGCATGACGAATAACCTGTTTTGCAAGATTACGAGTTCATTTGATTTGTTTAGCTATCTTATGGTTATATAGTAAGATGTTATAAGAAATACTGCAATAATCCGCTATTGGGATTCATTATGGACAACTACAAAGATGAGAATAATGTCCTTCTTCATCTTATTGGTAAGTTTAAAGAAATTAAACATAATTCCATATGTTGGTAATTGCTTATGAAATCTTTCCGTTATACAAAAGCATGATTCCAACTTGAGGTGTTTTTCACACATGCGAATCTTATGATACATAAAAATATGCAAGCTTTCAAGTTTCCGATCTGTAGTATTTTACATTTGGGACTAATTACATGGACTTGGCAAGTTTTATAATTTTCAAGTTGAACATTTGCGGTCTTCAATCCAGCAAATGAAGTTGTTATTTATGAATTTTAGAAGAAAACGAAGATATCCCGCAGCAGGAAGCTGAATCACATGCACAAATTGTCGCATTAAATGATGAAATTTCAGAGCTTCGTAGGAATAAGGCATGTTTTTATTCAGTATTCTGTGATTTTTTTAATTTCTGAATTAATTTTATTGTCAGTCAGTTTTTTCGAAAAATCTATTTCCGGTTACACTATATCTTGTCTATTTTTTATTTGAATCATTTTTTCATGAATTCTGTTTTAATGTAGCTTTATCAAAAAACCTGATGAAAACGAAAATTGAGACTGATAATAATAAACGTGAAAATTTAATATTATATTTTGTTTTGAATATAGTGTGTTGCAGGGAGAGCTTGGTGATCTTCAAACAAGCACTAAAATACTGGAGGAGGATTTGAAAAAACTGCAGACATTTAGAGATGAACAGCAAGAAAAACTTAATGAAGAAAGAAAGAAAAAAGTTTCTCTTTACCCTTTTTATGAAATATTCTTATTTTCTGTGTTAATTAAGATATTGCTTTATTCAGATTTTTGGATAATTTGTTGTTGAAATATGTGTTATGATAAGTAGTATTCAGCTGTTTGCCATTTAAATTCAACTATATTGCAGAAAGTCTTGGAAGATTCGACTGAGCAGTACGGTGTAATCGTTGCTACTTCTAAAGAAAAGCTTTCTTTCAAAGAAAAGCAATTAGCAGCGCAGCCAATGACCGGTGAAGAAGCAAGAACTCTTCGTGTTAAAAAAGAAGAAGTTAGTTTCATTGCGACTGCTTTTTTACATGAGGGACGTGAAAGCTATGCTTCAGTA
This sequence comes from Mansonella ozzardi, assembly GCA_029876185.1. NCBI lineage: Eukaryota > Metazoa > Nematoda > Chromadorea > Rhabditida > Onchocercidae > Mansonella > Mansonella ozzardi. The sequence continues at coordinate 33,139 of JARVGP010000379.1, read as the reverse complement.
CTTCAAAATTTATCGTTTACTGCTAGTAGTCTCTAACCATGATATGATGGGCGATAAATGAAATTGGCGATAATATACAAAAGTGAATGATCAAAAATATTGAAGAGAGATTCGAAATGAATAACTTTTTCATAGTTTTCGCTTAATAAAGGGAAATTTTAGCTGAAAGCTCAAATTGAAATAGCAAATGAGGAGCGGCAAAACATTGAATACGAAAATGATGGGATTCTTTCCATCAATTTTAAAAAAGCTTCTCAGGTTCCATTCTTGGTTCTCTTTTTTTCTTTGTGAAATCTACTGTAATGTCAAAAATGACAATATAGGCAGCATTTATAGATGAAAAATCAAGAAACATTGACATATTTTATGTTCGAATGTAGCGGACGTGCCCAAATGAAAATAATTTATGGTAGTATAATTTCGTGGCAATTCATTTAAAGTTACTTCAGATCTTCTTATTGATAATTATAGTACAAATGAGACGATTTGATTCAATTTTAAAGATTTGCTGTTATATTTGTTTCGAAGGCATAATTTTATTACAAGACTCAAAATATTACAGTTACGTGAAAATTATCGAGGGTTTGTCAGGGCCTTCGAGGACGTAAGCAGAATGGTGTATGGGACCTATGATCCGTTTTTCAGTGTACTGGATCAACATTCACCGAATGAGCCGCATTTTACAGAAATTCTGCACGAAATTGAAGTGTTTAGTGTTTTCATATTTTCGGTTACATAGAACAATCGTTCTAATATCTAAAATCATTTGTATCATGAATTTTGCTAGAAGTAAAAGCTACCAAAATAATCGGAATTTTACTTATATATCACTCTAATTTGTGCAAGACTGACGTGTCTGACGTGTTAGTTCTAATCCTTGTTTCTTTGCTCAACTAGCAGTAGTTTATTTTAAAAAGTTTCCCACAACTTCAACTATGATGACATTTTGCACTGGCGCGTGAAAGGAAACTAAAATGAATAAAGTATTTGAAATTATTTGCAGGAAAAACTGAATGAACTGAGCAGCAAAATTAGTGGTTGGATTAAGGATATGGAAGATAAGCTGTTACAAATAAACCAGCATGAAACTGAGTTAAAACAAAAGAAAGCATTTTCAATAGAAAATTTGAAGCATGTTCAGCGGCAGATTTCAAAAATAGTATGTTTTTATTTTATTTTTCCAATATAATTACTTAAAGGTTTCTTCAGTACAGAACTGACATAGTAATAAATTTTTAGTCTCATGATTTTACCCTCAAATGTGAAGACTGGGAGGACGAGCGTCAAAAATTGCTGTTGGAAATGGATGTGGCACAGAATGAGCTTGACAGTTTGCATGCTCTCCGCAATGGAAAAGTAGGAATTTCTCGTTGTTTGGTTTTTTTTTTTTTTTTAGTTACATTTTACATGGAAATCAGATTAGTGTTGTATAATAATATTAACAAATTATTAAAAAAAAAATTAATTGTTATTATTATGGTTTTTGATCTCTTGGTAACTTATTTTTAAAATCTCCACCTAACACTGAATTGTCTCTCAAGTAATGAGTAGTGAATTGAAATCCGATGACTACGATTGCGATTCTAGCTTTCTGTACATGAACAGCTTGCGGAAGCACGAAAGGCACTGCAGTCTCGACAAATCGAATGCGATGAAGC